>JABFPJ010002991.1:0-17555 GCA_022817425.1 Gryon sp. ZL-2020 | reverse complement strand
ACTTTTTCAAGAATTTTTGTGCATGAAAGGAAAATTTTTACTGTTTTTAACAGGAACTTTCATGTTAATGGGAATTCTGTGGTCAAGTTACTGTTTAAACAGTAATTTATTGTAAGTTATTTTTCTTAGTGTATAATATGGTCCAGCGGAAAAACTGTATAGTGCAAATTTTTGCTTGGTTAAGAGGATGGCAATTACCGACTTTACCGATATTAAAGATTTATCAAATAAAATTTTTATGTAACAAAACTATAGCTTTTAACACAGTCCGATTTTTTCCTTTTTGTTACACATTTTCCGATTAAAATGAGGTAATTTTGTTTAGTATTACTTACAAAAAGTTACCCGTATTTTTCGGAGTGACAGTAAAAACGGCGGGTAAGTTTTCGTTAAAATGGAGTTATTTAAAAGAATAAAAACAACGTAAGTAAATTCTCCCAATGTCAGAGAATCGGACTGTGCTAATAGAAATCCGGAATTGTTGTATATGACATTGTTAAACAAAAAGACACTAACTCCGTGGCAGCAGCACTTTGACATCCTCTTAACCAAGCAAAAATGTGCACTATACAGTTGCGGAACCATACGTGATAATTATTTTTGCTATAGACTAGATTCTTATTAGACCATATTCAATTGATTAGATAATATTGATCACATACTTGCTAGTTTTTCACATAAAATTACTGCTGCAAATGGTACTAGTCACATACTAGCTAGTCTTTGCACGGAATTTATTAATGTATATTTTTTTAATGCACTTAGCTGTTTACTCCACATGATAATGTTACTAAAACTGACTTTATGCATATGATATACTATGTTTTCACTACACTACAAAAACATGTGCCTCATTTTGAGACATTTTTGATGATTGAGACACCAAAAATGTCTCATTTATTCAATTTTAAGACGTTTTTTGCATCTCAATCATCAAAAATGTCTCAAAATGAGACACTTGTGTTTGCAGTGTAACGAAAGTACTTTTTTTAAATACGTAGTACAGTAGTAGTACAGTATAATAGTACAGTAGTACAGTATAATAACTATCTAGATACTGGGTACTTGAACTGGGCCAGTTCACAATCTAATTAGCTACCTTAACATTGTCCAGAAATGTTTATGTATAAAATGTTGAAAGATATTATTTATTGATAGTAAGTTTTTATTAGGTTATAGAATTTAAGTACACTAATAAAAGTAAACTTATAAAAATTATCATCTTTCTGACAAAATAGGGATGTACTTGTAAAAAACCAAAAAAATATCATCTTTTCTGATAAAAAGTCCTCGAAGCTTGAGAATTATTTTCATAAAAACGAATATATTTATCAGAAAAGATGATAATTTTTTGGTTTTTTACAAGTATATCCCTATTTTGTCAGAAAGATGATAATTTTTATAGGCTTACTTTTGTCAGTGTAAAATTAGTTTTATATTATTTATTTTAGCAATGGAAATAAATAGTTATTTTATTATATAATAGTGAAAATATGACTGTGAAAAGATTTATCAAATAAATTAAATCATTTCTACTTTTCATATTAATATTTGCAATTAATTATCACATCTTATAGAGTTTAATAATATGTATTATTTATATAGTATATAATAGTATGTATTTTTTATTAATAAATCTTTACTTTTTGTAATACATGAAAACTAATCGACAGTTAAAGTAGCAAAAATTTAAATTAAACAATTTACATTAAAAATTAAAAATAAGTTTAAAAAAAGGGATCAAACTTTTTAATTATTAAAAATTGTTGATAAATTTTAAAGATATTTTTTGGTTTCATATTATTTAAGCTCATATTTTGCAATTTTGCAATCAATAGAACAATTTAACATCATATTTGATAAATGCGTACTATTTAATTTTCTAATGAATATTTGACTGGATGCAAATATTTGTATGAAAATATTTTTATTTTTACAATGTATAAAGAAAATTTGTTACAAGCCTACATTTTCATTAAAACGTTTATTAACATATTACACTCTTAAAATAATTCTACTAATCTAAATATATTAATATAAATATCAAGATAAAATCCTCGAATTGTTAAAAAATTTATTTTCAAAGATATATTTCTCCATATATCTAAATTATCTTTTTATTCCGCCATAATGTGGAATGAATTTTAAATTTATTCTTTTAAAGAGTAACATGTTCCTTAATCACTTCAGCAAAGAATATAGAATTCATCTTCAAAATATTTTGAGCACAGAGTAATTTATTTATTAAAGGATTTATTAATTTTTAAAGTGAAAAATGTCTTAGTTACATACATATAATATATAAAAAAATATAAATTTTTATCCAAAAATGTGTGGAAATTGAATTCGATTGATGTCACTGAAATGCGGAGAAAATCTATATTTATACTCGAATGACTTTCAGGAAAAAATTGTGTTATTCATTAGGTATCTCTGCATTTTTTCTATGAATTTTCAAAATACTGTATGTGTCAAAAAACAAGTTGAATTTATCAAAGAATATGTATATCATGAAAATAATATTGCATTTGAATTTATATAAGAAATTATTCAAAAAAGTAATAAACTTAATTTTGTATCATGCAATATTTATTTTATAAATGTATATTTTTGTAAGACGATATTCTACAAATCTGCATTTCGCGTTACCTTATTATATTTCTTGAAATGGAACGAATAAACTAAATCAAATATTTTATAATATATAATCCAGATTTTACGATGAGAAATAAAAGTAAGGGCATATAAAAATAATGTTGTGGGAATCCTTACGTTTAATTTAAAGATTTAAGTCATTAGTAAGGAAAATTACGAGTAAAATGTGTTTTATTAATTCTGCTTTAACACGAATTTTTCAGACAAACGAAAATAAAATGAAAAAGAATATTAAAATTATTAAGTTCTGCATTTTTTAATAAATGTATATTAATAATAAAATATTTTACATGCATGCCATCGGCAGCACTGATGCAAATTGAAGTGTCCGTTTTGCTCGACAGGTTCATGTTAGTAGATGTGATCGACAGATACATT
The DNA here is from genome assembly GCA_022817425.1 of Gryon sp. ZL-2020. Taxonomy (NCBI): domain Eukaryota; kingdom Metazoa; phylum Arthropoda; class Insecta; order Hymenoptera; family Scelionidae; genus Gryon; species Gryon sp. ZL-2020. The sequence goes on along the minus strand of JABFPJ010002991.1, from coordinate 14,522 downwards.
TATTAAATAAATAGCAATTATTAGAATCATTCGAATCGGTATCAATTATAATCATTGTGTTTTAATTTTATTTAACAATGTCTATTATTAAATGTCATTCAAGTTAAATACTAAAATAAAAAGGATGTATCATATTATTTATGTTTAGAAGAAGAACGAATTTAATTTTGTTTATTTAATACCGAACATGAATTCACATGAAATAATCAGAACTTTCATTTAAAAATTAAGATAAATGTGCCAGTCATCTGAAGTTTAATTATTCCAAAACGTTCCTGAATTGTTCTTCATTTTAGAAGCTTTTATTAGATATTTTGATTACGTAATTTTTTTAATGACATTGTTTTTTTAATGTTTAACCTGTCAAACTGTAAACATGTCATCGTGAATTTAGAAAAACAATACTTTGACGTAAAGCAACGAATTTCATACTCTCACTAACTTTGTTAATATGGATGGATGGATAGATAGATGGATGCATAAATGGATGGATGGATGCATGCATGGATAAATGTAATCAATATTAAATGCATTTTCTTCTAAAATGCAGTTTCTTTTACAATGTCGATCATTGGTACATTTCGATAACTGGTGCATTTACTTATACATATGAAAACTTCCTACACACAGGAAAATTTTTTGGAATAATTACTATAGTTTACAGCAACGAGGACACATCAAGCATATTTTTATATTTATTCCTGCAACTATGGGAAAATTACTTCAATAAACTAATGGATACTTTTGAGGTTTTTAAAGTAAGTAATAGAAAATACGTTACATTTTTCCTATAGTTGCAGGAATTAAGCTGAAAACATGCTTGATGTGTCCTCGTTGCTGTAAACTATAGTAATTATTCCAAAAAATTTCCCTATGTGTATTTATGTAATACTTTAACATGCAAGTTTAGACATGTTAATTATTAAACATTTTTTCTCGTGTACATTTTTTGCATCAGTTCCTAGTTTTTGACAATGAAATATAAGTTTCTAATGTTCATGCAAACATTTTTTTATTTCTATTTCAATTATTCTTCATTTAATGTAAAATTTGACTGCTTAATGTGCATGCAAATGTCTAAGTTCCTTACATACAACATATTTGTAATTTTTATTCGCAAACATTGGTTTCCTTGTCAAAGTATAAAAACTTTTAACTTACACTAAATAAACGATATTTGCAGCACATTTTAATGAATAGGTAAGAAAAAGTACGGCAAAATCAATCGATAAAATAACACTTCTATAGGCAAGTTCATTATTTACATTTTTTGTCATGGACAATTAGTTTTGTTCCGAATTTGTATTGTGACAAAACATCATTGAATTTATGAATACCTTGGCCTAGTTCGGGGGGATGCTTTCTCTCTCTCTTTCTCTATCTCACTCGTGTTAAAACGTCAAAATTGTTGCATCCCTTTGATGAAATCTGTACGAGCGTAAAATGAACCGACAACTTTTGAACAGTGTAAAAAAAGGTCGGGTAATTAATACTTCAACTTTATACTTAATTTCACTAGAAATTTATTTCACAGCTCTTGTGACACGTAACTAACGTACCACGAGCAAGTTTTCCGAAATTATTCCGTTAAATTTGCATTTATGTCGCGTATGATTTGCTCTAAACATATTGACATCATTTTGAAACATTTTTAAAATTGAATTTAATTCATTAGGAAGTGCTGATTGTATCACGAGAAAAACTTAAATTGTAGTTAAAAGTCTTGAAAAACGTTATTTTTTTCTTGCACGAGAAAACGACGAATGATTATACAACGTTCTGCTTGAAATTAAGGCAGCGTCGCGTGAATTTATAGATTATATATTGCGAAGAATAAGCTGTTCACGGTGAAAATGCTGTTTTTCGTAGCGCATCAGTGCTGCATCGCTTATTTGCCTGTTGACACAAAGTTGCCTTTAAGCTAAAGAAACGTCAACGTTGCGGAACATCGCTCAAAAATTGCCGCATATTTTGTTTCAGCATTATTATTATTATCACTTTTACATGTTTGATAAACATGAATAAATGTGAGTGTCAAGCAAAGATTGCACGTCTACATAATATTGGCCTATTTGAATATTTTGGTATTATACACATAATTAAAGTATTTTTCTTATTTCTATTGAGAGAAAAAGTTAAATATGATCACAACTTAATTACGAATTGGAATAAGTATACGCATATTTTATATCAAAATATTCAATAAAAAAGTTTTTTTTTTATTTTGCTTGAAATCAGTGATTCGAATTATAGCAAAAAATTAATCATTAAAGTTTTTCCGATGTATATTATTTTTATCAAATGTATCTCTACCTTTGTTTTGCATATTTTTATAAATTATTCTCTCAAAGAGTCTTCCATTAAATCGTAGTAGATATCTAGTGTGATAAAAGTAATAAGATGAAATACAATAATAATTCGTGTAACTTTTATTATAGTTATTGCAGACATATTTTCTTGTTAGTGTTGATAAAATAATGTTACATGCAGTCTGTTAATGATTGAATTCAATTTAGAACGTTATAACTAAATAATATAATTCAACAAAACTTTTTTACATTATAATTTAATTTCCACTTTAGTTTCCTCTTTTATTAAATTGGAAAAATAATATGTACACATGAATGAAAAATCTTTGTTTCGCACAAATTATTTTAATGGTCTTCTTTCATTAGGAACATTATTGTTTATATACTTATACAACCTTGTAGCATGTATTATTTACAGTTTAATTACTTTAAATGGGTTGATTATACAGTATTGAGCCGCATACAAAGGAAATTAATATGACGTAACGTTAAATACTCAAATTTAAGATCTGAGCTATTTGCAGCTATTTATTTATACACTGAATAGTACTAATATATCATAATTGCTTTTTCTGTATGATATAAATATGCTTTCACAACGCAATATATTGAAACTATAAATACCTATTAAAAGGTAACAAAATTGCATGTAAAAATAATTTCTACTTTTATCACCTCATTACATTATTTCGTTTTCACTTTTATTTTTCTCCTTCATCTTGAAAAATAAATGAATCAGGTGAAAATAACAATATTTAAAACGTAAGGGTTACAATATGATAAATAAAAAATGAGGATGCTCAAATATAGTTCGAATATTTTTTAGAACTTTCTCATTGTAACAGTAAATTTATAAAATTTACTGTTACAATGCTAAATTCGTTATTCAGCATTAATCTTTTGGCCATTTATATATGTAATAAGTATTAATGTACCAATGGAATCATTAATGCAATTTAGAATAGGTTCGGTTGGATAAAAGTTAATATAATCTTTTGTGAAAATGATTGAATTCAGACTAATTCTATGTTATATTTTTATATTTTCTATAAAATTTATTTTATAATTTTAAAGTTTCATGTACTCAAACTTTATCTAAAGCAAGATAATGTGTTTTATATTCGTGATTCGTTAAGACAACTCGGAATCTTTAAAATGTTGTTTGTAATAAATTCTATTCATCCTGGCTCCAGCAGAGGGTGTATAGAAGTCACTATATCCAATTAATTTCAAAATAGTTTATCACAATAAAGTTGACATGAAAAATATTTTATTAATTTCGTATTTTAAGTTACGACTATCGTGAAGTACCCTACTGTATATGGGGTTTTAATATTTTTATAATATTTTATACTTTCTTGTCAAATGTACTAAAAACACACAACGTTTAAGCTGAAATCTACATTTTTTTACATATTATTATTTATCTAACTAAACATTTAAAAAATATATGTGTAATCTTTTTTCTCATTTAAAATCAAAATATCATGGGCTTAATAATAACACTCGGTAGAATAATTATTTCGATATATCATTGGGAAGAGTATGTTATTCTAAATACTGACATACTAGTTTTTTATAAAAATCCTAAGACTAACAATTAGTAATATTATTAAAAATCAATATCCTTGGCAACCAATATCTCAATAACTGAATGGTAAAAAGGGCGGACATTTTTGGAATTGACGTAAAAATACTTAAATTAAAACATATATTTTCCAAAAAAAAAAACCTAAGAAAATTGGTATACTAGAATAATAGTACTACCTTTAGTATTATGTTAATTTAATTTAGTGAGACATTGAATAAATTTCGTATAATTAATATTATGGTTATGATTATATTCTATGTCAGTGTATCGATTATATTATAGATTGTACGTTAACACCGAGAAAATTATGTAATTAAATTAACATTGAATTGAAATTATGCTCTGTCATGAAAAAAAAAGTTTTATGCTGTAATGTCTCCTTTGCCGCTCATTTATGCAACTTAAACACTTTATTGAACTTTTCAATGCAATTTTATTTAAATAACAAAATAATATATAATAAACTTTTTTCTATCTAAATTCTTAAAGCATTATTTTATATTTGTATGAAAATTTAAATTATAATTTTTATGCAATCAAGACTTGCAAATACTTATAAATAGTTAATAATAGTTAACAATCATTTGAATGCATCATTAGCATAACACCTCATGTATTAAAACAATTATTATTCTGGAGTTGAAAGATTCATTGAAAATAAAAACATTTATAAATTAATCTAATTGGATACAGATAATAATGATAAAAACTCTCTACAAAATGATGCATTATTTCCTTTAAATTGATGTTGAGCGAATGCTAAGTAGAAACAATAGATTAATCTATTATTTTGCGAAAGAAATAGAGCGTGAAAGTTCACCAGAAATCGGTGGGTTAATGAAATCCAGTTAACTATATGTCTGAGCTTTATTTTGATTCTTCTCAGGCTTTGGTGATTTTAAGCACTCACGTGACGTCCAAATCGATGGCCATATTACATTAAACAAAAAAGCGATAAGATCTTTTAGGGTGAAAATTGTGGAGACCCACATGTAATCTACTAAAGAGCACTGTCGCTGGAATGACGTGGAAACCGTATATATTACATTATGACATTACGAAAACTGTGTCAATGCTTTTATCAATAAGCAAAATCAAATAATTTTAATTTACGGAAAAATGTTCTTTGATTTATTAGTTAGCAACATCAGTCATTAAAGTTAGAATGTATATTTCTGGTTTTTCAACACGAGATGTAAGATGAGAGAATGATCGTACACAAATATATTTATGATTTAGTAAAATTCTTTCTTCAAATATAGTTATTTAAAGGAAAAAAACTAAAACATGCTTTTTTATTTTTGTATTTCAATTTTACATTGTTTGTTTTTTGTTATATTAAAAATACAATAAAGATATAAAATAATTTATTATTTCTTACCCTAAAGCTATCTGTGAAGACAAATGTATTAATCTCGCGACAAAACAGTCAGATTCTTGCATTATCAATATTAATCAAAATTTAATTAGATTTTAATTGAAAAATAAAAATTTATGGATATAATGGTAAATTATAAAATAATATATACATTTATGATAGCGTGGCAACGTGTTTACACGTGGTAAAAAAAAACGTGCTTTTGAAAATGCACATGAAATGTAACAAAGACAGAATTCGAAGTAGTGGAAAAGAAGATCTACTTGAGTACTTGGATGTCAAGTGTTCTTCTTCCGGATCGAAATACTCATTATATTATTCCCACGAACGTATATGAAAACGAAGTAATGTCTAATGCGACCTATATATATTAGTCAAGGTCGCGCATTATGCATTGGAAGTCACTCAACACTTGAAAATACTCTTACAAACGAACGAATGAAAGGTTTGAGCTTTTGGAGCAATCGTCAAAATGCACTTTTCATTTTTCAATTACAAAAATGCTTAGATCTTTTTGACTTAGCCTAAGTGATATACTTCAAACGCAACAATAAAAATCAACGGAAAACGCAAATTATATATAATGGCTTTCTTGTTATCTATTTTAGGTGATCTTGCGATGAGTATCGTCTAAAGGATATACTATATTTATGACTTTTCTTTACATATATGAATTATGTCAATGAGTTATTGTTTCAATTTGCTCGATTGTGTGAATGTGAAAATAACAATAATATTAGTAAAGAAATAGTTTCATTTTCTGTGAATATTTGTTAATAAATAATGAGCTGCTGATAACACTGAAATAAACTTCATCGCTACTTTATTTATTATTTAAATAAAATTCTTATTATGTTTAATTAAATGAAATATTTTATGATATTTAAAAAAAGTAATATAATTTTTGTAAATAAGTTTTCATTTTTTTTAATTTAAAGAAAAGTAATAATTAGTTAATAATGAGCATTTAATGAAGTAAAGCTTACAAAGCGAAATTATATGAAGGCCGGATATCAGCAGAAAATTTTATCATTGATTTTGATAAATGTCATTGACATTGATGAAAACATTTTATTTTCAAATATTGATATTAAAGATTGTATATTCAATTAAAAACATATTACATCAAAGTGTAATTCTATTATAAACATGAATATAAATTGTAATCTGTATAACGTATACTTCAATGGGAAATTTGTGCTGGAATTTTTAATCGAGAACAAGAGTATAATATGTTTTGCATTTCTTGAAAATAATAATAAACTGTTAGCAACAGGTTATAATTCTTAAATTAAAATTTCTATTCAAGAGACATGGATGAATAATTTTTTGCATTTTTATTTAAATATTGTTTGCAAAACAAATTTCATTTCTGTTGAAATGCTTTCATAACGCAAGTTTGAAATGCCAACATTAAATTTAATTTACATTTATATATGTTGGATGTGTGCACGGTCAATTCAAAAGTCATTAATTGCAAATTTATTTTATAATTATTTTATGGACATTGAACTGAACTTTTTCGAAAATCCTTATCTTAAAAATAAAAGAAAAAAGTGTTTGTTATATTTTCGTTTCTTTGCAAAAATTTTTTTTTACATTTTTGAATTCCTTCATGACTTACAATTATATCATCCTCTAATATGAAAATGTTAATTTTTATAACTTCGAAGTTTGTTCTAGATCCAATTTTCTTTCGAAATTATAACGCAGTGGTAACCTTGACCCATATGAGACAATATACGGAGTACAATTTTTATTATTTTTGTTTGCTCGTGTAAGTTACAGCTGTACCATTTTTCGAATTACAAATTTCACTTTCCATGATTCAAATAACAAACTTTTCTCTCAAGTACGGGCTATAATATTTCCGCTTCGAACCAAAATACTTCCATATATTTTATCATTTCTCTTTCCCAGTTCGCCTGACAGAGATTATAACACTTTATTAATAAAATTTTTCCGCAAAAATTATAAAGTTAGAAATACTTCTTTATCTACTTATCAAAGTGCACTTTTTAATTTTCACTCGTTATGAACTAATTCTGCATTTTACTTATAGAATGGTTTGTTTACTTTAGATGTAAAAATGGACATTATATAAATGTATATAATGCATTATCGGAACAGATATCGTTGCAATATCAGATCGGTTGCAATATTAGGTGTTGCAATAAGAGGAAGTCGAGTGTATACATAACGTAAAGACACCGTTTCATAATAACGTAGCAAATGTAAATAAAGAAGTCATCTAAGAAAAGTGTGTAATACAAATAATTACAACTAAACTTGAAGTGAAATACAAACAATTAAAACTAAACGAAATGCAATTTAAATATATGATACTTATCATTAACGATTTATCATTATATGCGTTAGCATTTGATAAATTGCTAATTTCAATTGAATATAAGAAAAAGAGATTAAACTAAACTAAACTGTAACTACCATATATGGAAAAATGAATAAACATTTCCATAAAAACTAAATGTTACCTTAGTTGTGATTTTGATAAGGTTACTACTAAGATAAAAATATTGTTGCCCTATATTGTTGTCAAAGTTCTCAGTTGCAAAAATAAATTACATTCAAGTCTTTGCTATACACAAAGTTTTTAAATGAAAATTCGTTATTATCTTTTTATATTATTTTCATGTAAAGAAAAATCGCGCCATAAATTTTCATATTTTATTTCTAAAAACAATTTATTGCATATGAATAGTGTAAATATATTATTTCGTTGACGGTTTATCGCTTTTTGTATACAAGATTTAAGATTAAAGATTTAAGCATGAAATCGCTTAGATATTTACTTAATTATTGTTAATTATTTTAAAATACAAGCTGCATTTAATACACAAAGTTATACGTTACTTAAAATAATTAAAATAAATGAAATATGTTTATTTAATTACAAGAATGAGATATTGAAAAAATAAATAACATTCGTTAAGATGAAAAAAGTAGTGCATATTTTTTTATACAAATTCTAAAAGTAAATTTTAACCTACTGAAGTTGTAGTCAATAAAAATAAAATAAAATTTATTATTTATAAATCGAGTTCTTATCAATTATTACGTGTTCGTTTAATTGAAACAAATAGATTGCGTGAATTACTTTTCCAATTAATAACATTTAATATACATTTGTCAAATAACATGTTGCAGACAATTGTATTTAAATTTAATTTCATTATTGATTAATGAGTCCTGTTCATATTTCTTCACTATACATTTCCTCCGCAACTTAATAATCTATACGATGATCTTGTATTGTGTCATTCACAACGTCTCTTTATTGTTACCTTTCTCAATTTCCTATTCTATTTTGTCTGCGATTCAAGTGATATTAATTACTAGTCGATTAACTGCAATACAATTTTCATTGATCTGTACGTTCAATATACCTTTCTATCTATCACATACGTTTATACGTATTACTAGTAGTTACTAATTGTAGATGTAGCTACTGTCAATTACTATGAGAACAGGTGCGAAAACTAAATTAAAAGAGAAGATGAAAACAAAATATTGAAAAAACAGTATTATTCTTTTACAATGAAGATTGACATTATTTATTTTATCTTTCAAAATGGATGTACTGTCAGATTCAGAATTTTACGTGTTCTATCTATTGGATGATTTTTTTCATCAATTTGTTTTTATTATTACGATTTTTCTCACATTGAAAATCACTTTTCAAACGTCAAAAATAATTACATATTAAAAGCATTGTTCAGCAAGAAAAAAATTGATAAAAATAATATAAAAAGTTTTCTATCTTTGAAAAATTGAAATTCATGTAAATTCTCAATATGCAGTGTTATCTATGATAAGATTTATCAGAAATCCATCGTGAAGTTTTATTTTCCTGCATATTAGGTCAGCAAAATTTTGAAGTGAATATTTCTTAGGTTGAATTTATTGAAAAACAAGAACTTGATTGATTTAGCTGTGAATGTATTATTATTTATATATGTTTTTATTCATAATAAATCAATTTTTTTAGAAAAAATGTAACCGATATAATACACTTTGTTTTTAATACGTTTGGTCTACGTAATGTTTTCTCCTTCATTTTGTAGTAACTGCAGAAAGAAAACACTAGTGAAGAAATATCTTACACGAGATAAGATACATTGAGATTGAAATTGCATCTAGAATAAGAAAAAAAAGTTTTCAATTTATTTGCAATTGGTATTCCGATGAGACGTTAAAACGATTACATATAACGTGATAATTTATTACATTTTTAGATAAATAGTAAAAAAATACTTTTTATAAAAAATATCAACATTTTAATGAATAATGAATTAAAATGACAATAAAAATGTTTTATTAAAAAAATGTAGTGGTCAATTTTGTTATTTTACAAGGTAAATCTAATATTTATATACTTTTCAAATGATAGACATATAGTACAACACTGGACTTTACATAATTAACTTTTTTTTGCTTTTTAAAATTACGTATTACGCATTATCAACAAAAAATGATGACTATTTTCACGTTAATATTAACATTTGTTTATATATAAACATTCATCAAATGTAATCATTCATATGTTCTAGATATTCTTTTATTCCGACATAGCTTATTTGTAAACAAAAATTACTTGCAAATTAACTCAAAATTAAGTTAAATTTATAAACTGCACTAGTAAATATTGTGTGATCATTTATCTTGCACCATTCTCAAGATTCATTTCCTAAGGCATTGTTGCCTTCGGGATTTTTCAATAGCTGACTCTGGATCCTAATTCACTTTTAAAGTTTGTGCTAGATCGACGTTGAATGCGCGCTAGAAACGGGAAAAGGAACATGTTGATTTAGCGTCGCCGGCATACGAAAGCAATCTATTGTGCGAGCAGAGAAAGTAAACAACGAAAAAGCGTTTAATCAAACCTCGCGGCGCTCGTCAAAATAGGCTTTTAAAGTCTCAAAATTTGCTAACAAATTTCGATTAAAGCTCCCTCATTACAGTCATCAAGAAATAAATTACAACTACTTGTTTAGTAGTGTGTGATTTTAACGCGTTTTTATCACGAATGCATTGAAAAACAGTTATATCTGATTATTTTTTACTGCAATAAAATGTTCAAAAGGAAATTTTAAAAGGAAAAGAAAAAATATACATTTTGCCATCCGAATATACATTTATTATTCGGATGGCAAACAACAATGTTTAATGGAACGTTCAAAATAATATAAATGTATAAACACACAATTAGCAAAATAAATAATAAGTAATACTAAGAAAATAACTTATTAAGGTGTTTCTTTAATCGAATTCACTGCTTCTCTCTTCCACTAATGGAGTCACCATTAGCTCTATCCTTTTTGCTCTTACATAGCTGAAGAATCACCTTAACAGTTTTATTGTATCAGTACTGTTTTTATTTACATTTCTCATTTGTATTTATTTATCGTTTATTTTATCAGATTAATTAAAGTAAAATATTCGTCATAAATTGACACATTTTCATATGTTTATTTTAATTAATTCAGCTAACAAATAATTATTTGTATGTCAACCTTTAGAAATTAAGTCAGCAATTAATTGCCCGTTTTCATTAAACATTAAATAAACACGATATTAAGGAAATCTTAGATTTAATTGAATGAAAAGCTTTTAAATTTTAAGAGGAAATTCAGTTAAGGTCCATTCGCAGTCTGTCCATCATATTATATCTATTTTTACGTTAAGATCTTAAACATCGACAGATGACTTATAAACAAAATCAACTGATGGATTGTTGAACATCTGCTATCTGACAGAAACTCCCCATAAATTGATTATACGTGGGAGTCGTGACTTTGGAATATATATTGAAACTGGCGCGAGTCCTCCGAGGTATTCTGTATTTATTATTTACGTTCTCTAGTATATAGTCGATTGAAATTTGGCGCTCATTTTGCAGAGAAACTCAAGACCCAATTTCCATATGTATAATCGACAGATTATTGAAAATAGACCGACATCAAAGATGCAGAAGCCCGGAATTGTTGATATTAAAATTCCGTCTACGCTCAAATCGAAATAAATAAACTGCCAATTGATTTGCTGTCTACATCAAACGCTTTCACGTTCGCGTAGAGGCTTTAGTATTAAAAAAAAGATCATTTTTGTCATACTATCAGATCCGACTGGTTCGTATAATTAACGTCGTTCATTTTATAGTCGAATAAAATAAAAAGGAAAAGAAGAAGGAAAGTAAAATCTTCGTACTCATCTACCTAAATAATAATAAAAGTAATTTAAACAGATTTATCATTAATAATGACGTGGTCTAAACTGTGTGCCACTAGATGTGGCTTTAATTGAGAAATCACATGCCTGAATGCCTTGACACTTTAGATCGTTGCAGCGATACGACCCTAGAAAAGACCGCACATGGCAAACGCTCGTATTTCGAGTACTACCGAATGCAATCGAAACCAGCCGAAAGTTTGCAGAGAACACCTGCCGAGTGGATGAATGGCTTAAATTGGATAGAAGTAACTAATAAATAAATGTAAATTGTATGCAAAAATTAGACTAAGCACAGAAAAGACTGAAAAAAAGGAAGAAAAATGTGATAGTACATAATTTGATATAATTTGCTAATATAAATAATACGGCTGAATTGATCTCAGATCTAAAATCCTACTTAAGGAAAATCGGTTGCGTATCTCTTTAGACGTACACGCGCATTCGTGTTTGAATATTTATGATCTACGGATAAAAATGAATAAAAAAGAATGTCGATGCTTCTTTCGCATGCGTTACGCTCAAGTTTACTAGAGCAACATAATAAGATCATTGTTGAGGAGTTATCTACTATACTATATAATCTTATCTTACTTTTGTAATGTTTAGACAGACTATTAAAATTTTTTTTTTTTTTTTTTTTTTTTTTTTTTTGTAAAGATAGTGAAGGAATTTTATTAGTCCCATTTGGCGTCAGCTTTGAGAAATAAAAAGGAGACAAAAGAAAGAATTTAATAACAACATAAAATTAATCGAAATATTGTGAAAAATGACTGAACGATCGAATGCAATTCTTAATGATTGCGATTTCTTACCGGCCTCCGTGGAATTACCGGCCGAATGACGTCTCGTTATCGCATCCTTTCGCTTCCACTGTGCTGTTCGACCTATAAATGCGTGAGCAGCTATTCACGCGGCCACCACTGACTAAGTCGGGCGAACTTGCCTGTCGTTTGATCGGCACAAGACTGCCACTCGGTGATGAGAAAACAGAGTCATAGCTTTTATGTATGCGGTTCACGGACGAGCTCGGAACCACCAGCTGTCTGGCTCGATATTGTCCTCTTCTCCTGCGCGCATGTGCCACATGTTTCTGGATGACCGACATTTTTGCACTATTTTATCGCAGCAAATAATGAAGTAATGCTACATTATCGACATTATGCATGAGGATTATTATTTCTGAATTAAAGATATTTTTTATTATGTTTTACTGAAAACACTATCGCCAACAAGTTTGCAAGATGAATAGAACAATAGTAAAGTATAAATTATAATCCTGAAATAATGTTGTAACTACGAGACTTAAAAAACAGAAGAGATTGAATGTCTTAAAATGTGCTTATCTGAAGCTAATAAGAAGACTATCTGCTTATTATTGATTTATAAAATAACTACTTCATTAGTAATATTATAAGTAAGTATTTTCCAGATATTTTTGTTTATAAATAATGGCACTGAAGATAATAAAATTGGCAATGAAAGTTCAACATTTACATTTTTTTTATTTTGTTAGAATCAATTTATGGAAAAGTTGTGAATGTCTCATAACTTATTTATATAGTATATGAATAGTTTTCTTTTAATATTTCAATTAATATTCTCCATACATGTAGACCAATATGAAATAACATTTCATTTTTATAATCAAGTTTCACTGAAACATTTATTATTTATACCAAATTGATAACTTTCTTAATCAATAATCAACAAAAAATAATACAGATATTCGTTGTGATTACATTTTGGATTAACGTTTAAATATTTTAAATAACTATCATAACGTTATCATTTTATTATAAAAATACAGTTGATAAAAAAGACTGACGTTATTATCATTAATTAACAAACAATAAATCTACATGCCGCCATGCTGGTACATATGCTACTGTTGGTAAAAAAATTTTAGAATAAATGAAATACTGTTTTTACCTACTGATAAAATGCAACTTATCGACATGAAAATCTAATTTTACTTTATAATATATAAATGCAAAAAATATGTTTATTATTCTGCGCAAATAGTATTAATTAATCAGTATATTAATAATAAATATACAATAGTATTTAAGAGTATTTTAATGATTTTAATGCGTAAAAATTCTGTTATCGAAGAATGAATTTTTTACGTTTGTATGCAATTTCTGGTAAAGTTTCAAATTATAAAGATAATGTTTAATTTATAAGTATTAATTGTATGATATGATATTTTATTAAAGTTAATATTTTCTATTCTACACGTATTAATAATAATTAATGCCTTTTAGTCGAGAATAGTAATTACAGCGCTATAAACTTTTCTCATAATTGGACACGCCTACATTTCATTATGCATAAACAATTTAACATTGATAATAACGACTTTTCATTAACTGGATTGCTGTTAACATAAAGCAAATAATGTTGATATAGATTACAAAATTCATTTCACCGGTCTGTGATATTAGAGAATTTTTTAATATTATTAATTAAAATTGTAACGAAATATTGAATTTTGTGTTTTTAAAATGTACCCTTTAAAATATAGTATTTTAGTTTTAACGATTACCCATTTAAGAAACAGTTATCGATATTACTGCTTAACTAGCCATTTAGTTAATGTGATACTTCTTGTACGTTCTAGAAAATCAATTTAACAACAGGTGCTATTCAGCAGTATAATTTAAGTAACAGAGAATGTTAAAGATTAGATGGCTTAGATCTATAATATTTTATTATATAGTTAATATAAAAAAATAAATATAAAATATCTTCAGGGAAATAGATTAAAACAGAAAATATAAGGATAAATGAAAATGTTACATTAAAGTGAAAATGATTTATTAACGGTCTAGTTACTTTATATTCTTAATACAACAATACAATTACAACCCAAGTAAAAATTTATCGTGGCAAGCCAACAAAAATATGTTGGCCCTATATAGGCAAACCCTAAAAAGTAGTGAAGTCAAGGCAAACCAACTGAGGCCCGACATATTACCTTACCATGATTTCC
>JABFPJ010002990.1:0-17556 GCA_022817425.1 Gryon sp. ZL-2020 | reverse complement strand
AATGTATTTTATTCTCCGTGTATATTTAATTGTACAAATTGCTAATAATGTAAAATAAATATCTTAAGATCATAACATGTTTTATATTAAAATTATTATTAATCGAAATTATTATTTCAGCGATTTGTTTCTTGAGCTAATATTTAAATTATATTAGAATACACCTTTAGAATAATTTATCTATATATATCTTCATATATAATGAAAAAAATATATCTCTCAATAGATATGATACTTCAATATTTACTGTAACAATTAAAATGTGTGTTACTGCAGTAACACAAATTTTAATTGTGTTACTTCTCGGAATTAAATATAGACATAAATCATTTTGCCTTTGTACACTTGTTACAATGTACAAAAGTTACACCATGAAAATGACCAGCGGATTCTTTTGTTAATCTGTACTATGATTGAAAATATTAATTCACATCTTTGCTTCCTCTAATTAAATGATGTTTCTTTTTAAATGGATTCTCGTAACGTTCCCTACTTTGCCTTGAAAGGTAGTTTCAGATTCTGTAGATTTAGCTATAACGAGATGATAATTTATGTAACGACGCAAATAGTCCGGACTAAAAGTATGCTAAGCTTCATCTTTGCTGCCTACCGCACGTAAGCATTTCCTTAAAGATTTTCTATCTACTTCCAGGACTAAAGACCGCCCATGTTTCACAAAATATTTCCTTACCCCTCAAATCTATTATTTTTCCATCGATTAAGATAATTATCTCCTAAGCTTTAGTATTTACGATAATGCGACTATAAAAATGGTAATCAAATTATCACAATTGTGAAACTTTGCATTAAGATTGGAATTATGATCCAACTAAAATCACTGTCATTTCTTTTCTTTACAAATCATTAATTCTAAGAAGATAAAACGTATTGCGCGATAGTACCACTTTGAATTTCAATGTCAACTTTATTTACTTTAATTGACTTTTATATCATACCGAAATGTTGAAAGTTTTATTTTGTGCATTGTTTCAGTCATATAATGAAGTTGCAAGATAATCTGAACTGTTACTTTAATCGAGAGCTGATGTTATCCGTGATTCGAAATGCAGACAAGTGGACCCAAACAATCATATGAATAAAAAATTTTGCGATCGCGTTTTCCAGCGAAACAATCGCATATCGTAATTGCATGTGTGTACATGCTGAGCCATACATTGCATAACGGCATTTTGTGTCGCGAATGTGAGTTGTCGATGAGGATGCGACAACAGTGAGAGACACGCAGGAGATTGCATCGCAGTCACTCGTTCATTTGACAAATCAACGCCAATGCATTTGCCCATTTTTTATTACCAAAGCAAAAATGCAGACTAAAGTACTAATCTTTGCTCATTGATTTTCTAAGGAAGGTCCAAAGCTTTAACCATGCTGGTAAGTAATTATAATTAAATAATACAATGTCTTCTTAACTGATGTACATTGACATTATCATTAGTACATAAAGAACCTGTAAAAGTCTGCTTTGATTTATATTTATTTTAATTTTATTTTCTTTTTTAGTTTATTTATTTAATGTATAACTTTCAGAATCCTTGATTTTTCTAACACGAGATATTTTTGTTGAAACGCGATACATTTTTTATACATATTTAACCCGGATGTACACATATGTCGTTTTTTAGACAAACAAAGATACACAAATGGCTTTTTTGTTGCTTAACAAAGAGGTCAGAATAATACACGTCTACTGTCGGATTATTTATGTGGTGTCATTACGTGAAATTATAAGGAAAGAAAACTTTCACAATTATAATCTTAATGTTGATCTCAGATCTGGTTGATGAAATATATTTTGAAACTAATGAATATTCAATGGATAATTTACAGACTGCAAAACGGGTATATAAGATTAGAAATAATTATTTTTTATATTATTAATCAATAATGAAAGAAAAATCATGATGCAATTCAAATCTTGAGTCAACTTTTATAAAGCACACAGTTGAAATTTCAATTTCCAAAAGAAAACATAAGTCTTATGTTTCCTTTCTTACGGATGGAAAATAGGGTATAAAAATACTTCCGTTTCTACTAAAAAAATCATGTGTTCATGTTCAAATTTCTATGAAAAGAAAAATATCAAGCTATCTCTAACTATCATATGGCAATTTCAAATAAGACTTAATAGTTCTCGTGTCATTACATAAAAGTGATTTGTAAGGATAATGTAACAGTGCAAAATCACAGTTTTAATTTAAATATGTGATTTTGTATCTATGCATATCAAAATAATTTTTAATTATGTATAATTATTTCTAGTGAAATAAAAATCCAAAGAATATATTGTATATCTTACTGAAAAAGTAACTGGGGCTTGAAGGAAAAACTGATTAACTCCTTTTTTAGCGAAACTAAGTTAATGATAATTTCGGATTTTAACAACCTTATATTTTCATTTTATGAGTCATATTTATCGAAATATATAAAAAAAATAGGAACATGAAAAATCCAAATGCGTTTTTCTCAATATTTGTAAAAGTGGAGTTAATCGATTTTTCCTTTAAGCCACAGATATAACTATTAGAAATTACACTTAAATCACCAATTAATAAACATACGATACACATCTTACTTACATTTACAAATCTGTCAAAGTATTGCTACTACGCATTGAAAATAATTATACATTATGCAACATACTTCGTAAATAGAAAAAGTGGAAATGACTGGAAGAATTGAATATTCACACATTCAAAGTCGTGCACTTATTCAAAAAAAACACGACTGATATCTTCAGTCGTGTTTTTGTTACTTCAGTTCATCATTTTCACGTGTCAAATTTACAGAACACATAAGAAAATACAATAAAAATCTACCGTATTTGTAAAAACGGTAATTTAAATGAGTCTGAATAATATCAATCAATCAATCAATAAAATCAATCTGAATAATAATTGATATATTCCAATAGATTATAATCACCAATTATATACAAATAGATTAGAAAACTATTGTATAATATTTTTATTTTCAGCCAGCTAATACGTTACAATGGGCCGACTATGTGGTCATAGGTATAGTGTTAATGATCTCAGCCGGAATCGGGGTATACTACCGTTTTACCGGTGGCCGACAAAAGACGGCAGAGGTACATCATCCTGTCTTTTTTTTTATAATAAAACATCTATAATCACCTACGATAACTCAACTCATACAAATCAGCTATCTGGTTTTAATCAACGCAAAATTGCTCAAATTGCGAAAAAGAGCTCATCCACCAATAAGCAATCTGACTTGATTACTGTCGACAGGAATACTTCTCGGCAGACCGCTCGATGAAGATCGTTCCACTGGCGATCGCACTGATGGTCTCCTTCATATCGGCAGTTGCCCTTCTTGGAATAAGTGCGGAGAACTACACTCATGGAACGCAATTTACAATAACCATGCTGGGCGCAATGATCGGAACGCCGGTAGTCGCGTACTTTTACTTGCCAGTATTCTTCGAGCTGAATACCATGAGTGTGTTTGAGGTAATCCGCCAATCAATCACGTCGTTTAGTTGCGCCAGCAATTAACAGAATTAGCCGCTATGTTTTTATTTGAGACTGCCGATAGGTAGGTAATGATGATTCACGGAGACCTGAGAACTTTTACTTTCAAATATTATATTGCAGCGTTCAAACAGGATGATTAATTTTCTAGTAAATCATGTTCATGAAGCGGTCGAAAAGTGAATATCTATAATAGGCCCTTGCGGATTTGCAAGAATTTATTCATATATCTTTAGTTATTCAAAATAACTCTTGAAAATTGCAGTAGCTACAGTTATACTATACTAGCAAAATTAAATGATTTATTATTAGATGTAAACTTGACTCGACAGTATTACTTTTTTCAGTATTTAGAAAGACGCTTCGGTCGGATGACACGATTGGTGGCCAGCGGAGCAAACTTCATGCATTTGATATTGTACACTGGTGTAGTACTTTATGCACCATCTCTTGCTCTGGAGGCCACAACGGGCTTGTCCAGCAGTACGAGCATTCTGCTAATTGGATTGATCTGCATGTTCTACTCCACTATCGGTGGTATCAAGGCCGTGCTCATCACAGACGTATTTCAAGGACTTCTTATGTACGCCGCCATTTTCTGTGTTCTTGTAGTCGGCGCGACCGAACTCGAGGGTGGTCTTTCTACTGTCTGGGATATTGCACAGAGAGACGGACGTATTGAATTTTTCGAGTAAGTTTATCCAGAACTAAGTTTGATACTACTCTTTGACGAACAAAGTTCAATGCTCCTAACATTAACTTTTACAGTTTTCGAATTGATCCAACAATTCGTCATACATTTTGGGCGCTGGTTTGTGGAAATTTCTGTACTTTCCTTTCACTGTATGGCACCAACCAAGTGCAAGTCCAACGACTGTTAACCGTCAAGTAAGCATTTAGAGCATTACGTAATTCCGCAAAATCGTCGTATACAACTAACATTTTTAACTGAATAATTGTCTATGATTATAGAATGATTACTTGACAAATTGTACATCTGTTATAAACATTCTTAATGAGACATTGCTCTTCCGGTTATGTATATATAAATAGTGGACTCGATTCGCGAACATCTAATATATTGCTACGAAAACAAAAGAAGTCACTGTCGAGGATAGCGAAATGATTCATTCGATATTTTTAGTACCCAAGCACTTCTTCCACAGTGATTAATTAAAGCATCATCTAAAAACGTTACACTTGACGCTATCACTTTTTTAATGTGTTTGCATTCCAATTGAAAGATACTTTTTCGATAACCATTATTGCAAAATCAATATATATTCAAATGTTACATTATTTATTAATCATGTCACTTTTCTATTATAAATATATATTCAAATAGTACATAGACAAATTTCTAGAACTCGAGTTATAAATTAGTAAAACAGACACAAAACTTGTACACTTTCTGACTTTATAAAATATATATATTCTTATCTACAGATCCTTGAACAGTGCACGGCTGGCACTTTCTTTAAACATCCCTCTGTCATTCATTTTAGTCGGGTTAACGTCTTTCACTGGTCTAGTTCTTTATGCCGTATATCGTAACTGCGATCCCGTGGCTTCCGGCAAGATATCGTCGTTCGATAAGATTATGCCATTTTTCGTCGCCGAAAAGATGTCGCGATTCCCTGGGATGTCGGGATTATTCATTGCCGGAGTGTTCAGTGCAAGTCTTAGCACGATATCCGCCATGTTGAATTCGCTCGCGGCCGTCGCCCTGGAAGACTATATAAAACCAATCTATTCGCGAATGGGAAAGGAATTCCCGAGTCACAGGGCAACCTTTTTCGGCAAGATACTTGCTGTCGGTAACGGCGTGGTATGTTTAAGCGTGGCCTTTCTGGCCGGAAGCATGGGCAGCTTAATCACCATGACGATATCCATTTTGGGTGCGTTATGCGGTCCCCTTTTGGGGATTTTCACTCTGGGCATCTTCGTTGAGTCGGCAAATGAGATCGGTACCATAATTGGCGCTATGGTAGGACTCAGCTTTGACTCCTGGATGGCTTTCGGAAAACCAAAACCTATTCCACCCACTCTTCCGCTCTACATAGAAGGCTGTGACAATTCTACGGTCGCTGACGACGATCGTCTTGGTATTGTTTATGGGTATGTATTGTTGATTATGTATAATTAGACTTGTAGAAGTATAATTTGAAACGAAATTATTAGCAAAACCACGATTGTTAAATGTTAAAATTGTATTAAGTCAAATTGATCAATTAAATAAAACTATTGTTACTCCAAGAAGTTATTCTAACGTGAACTTTTAAATTTTTTAGAGATATAGACCAATCGTCGTTTTTCTACCTTTATCGCATCTCGTATATGTGGTACAGTGTTATCGGAGTGTCACTTACGATGACAGTCGGGTTCATTGCAAGTGTTATCGCACAGAAATTGGGACGTGTACCTGTTCGAAAAAGTGATCCAAGTCTGTTCACTCCCTTCGTAGCAAATCGAATTCGACGTCGAATGGCAGATGATCAAAAAACATCGAACAGTCAAGTGTTCGTACTAGACATTAAAGATACAACAACGAGGCAATGACTGCAGGACGATATTGACAATTTTTTAGATGACGAAATGCCGAATGACGAGGTTCCGGCAGATCCTAAATACTTCGACATGGACGATGGCGGCGACGGCGGTGGAGAATAAAAGAATTAATTTATTTGTTAATGCAACAAATTTCGTATGATATTTTGTATAATAAATTAATTTGAAAAGGATGATTCGGAGGTACTGTGATATAGATATGTGTAATTGCCAAACATTGTATTATCAGTCGTTTTTGTAAAGCGATGAAGAAAATATGAAATCAATGACGTTTGTTATATACGTGAATTGTTAACTAACTTATGTTACATAAGACTCGATATTTTTGATACAATGTTCTTAAGTTTATAGCCGTGGGATAAGGGTCAATAGAAATTCAAGATACCGACATTTTCATAAACTCATTTGAACATTACGCTAGAACGTAAGACGCATGTCTTGTCGTGAAAATAATCAGATTGTAATCATGAAAACTTAATTCACTTTCTCAGACCAAGCTTTTCTTCATTGCTTGATTATTCGTAGCGGTATTAACTTTCATTGTAATCAATGACTGTACCTTGAACTTGGAAATGTAAAATATACAATTACAATTGAGACTCGCATGATTATCAAACACATATTCCATAACTTTCGCTTATTATAAATTTATGAAAGCAAGCATAATAAAGGACATATCGTTTAAGCGCAAATATTGATTTTAAGAATTTTCTCACGTAAAAAGTGATATTAATTGTCTCTGACAAAGGAAAAAAAAGTGACCGTCGACTCTTTTGCGGTACGATGTGGGCCCCCAAAGAAATATACAAGTATAATCGTGAGAATGTTTAAACAGGATTCATCGAGGGCAGTTTTTTGATGAGCCAGGGCTTCTTAGTATCCGGCACTTCGACCTAGCCACTAACTGCTGCAACGCTAAATAACCCATGTGTCGCGTCGCACGATTATCGTTGTACGTTGGGTGCCATTATTACACTTGGCGTTTCTGAGGCTATGAAAGATGATTCCAAGGCGAGTGTCTAGGATAGTTAATCGAACTCTTGAATATATAACGAGCTACGCAGTAACGTCAATTCTATTTGGAGCTCGTGATAATTTAGTCGTAAACAATTTGCGCTCATCTAACAGATGGTAACAAAATTTCTGACAGCGGACAAAGAGAACCTTTTGCTTCTTTCAATACCTCATTGTACAAATAAAACAATGTTTTTACTCTAAATGTTTATAGTATTAATATATTGATGAAATAGAGTTTATTTTCAGAATAAATATGATGCAGTTATAAAAAAAAGTTCTTGTAATAAATCGTAAGATTTTTTTTTCAGTCGTTTCATTTCATTTGCAATAAATAGTGTTAGTTCATGATCGACAATCTCTGTTTCACGGTGCGCTTCGAAAAGCACTTAACAGCAGTACGCTAATTGTTTGAGACGCGTGCACCGGCATAGTCCTTTCTCCTCAGACAAACGAGGCAGAGTAGCAACGGCCAACCGAACAATATAACGCTTATGCATCTCTCATTTTCCTCCAGGATGGACATCTCGAAAGAGCTGCTCTCATGAATGGTACATTGACCGTAGGTTTCATTAGTAATTTCTCGAGGAAATGAGTATAGTAATATCTATAGCATGCATTTTACTACTTTATGTTATCTATCATAATTTATAATATATTTATTGAAAAGTACTGCAAAAATTTTAATCAATGTAACTATCGTCGCTCTGAAATACATTTTATATTCATTAGTAATAATTGAAACTTCGTTAAATAATTGAATTTAATAAAATAGAAGAAATCTATTGTGAATACCTTTTTATAAAATATATATTATTCTGACACAATTTTTCTGGTTTATGATCCGAAGCATATTTTTATTGTTATTATTGTTGATAAATAAAAGTTTACAAAAATTAAAATATACAATATTTATTTAGTCTGCAGATAGATAACAAATTAAATCTTCAGTTATTCATGATAGAAAAAGTCGCTACTAGAAAATCTCATATCGTTGAATATTTTATTGCAGTGTATAAAAAATGACCGGAAGGGTTGCTACCCAACGATATACGTAACTTGAAATTTAAAATTCTACAGAATTCGTTGCCTCAAATAACATCCTTCGTAATCAAGAGAAAAAATTGGAAATTGTTTTACAATTTAATTCAGTTTTTTCGCATATTATTTTGTTTTTTTGTTTCAATCATTAATCTTGAATAAAAATAATCGACAAATACTACATCAATTCCAAGTGTATATATATATAAGATTATGTGAAGTGAATATAGATGGATAGAACGAAATGAAAAGTGGTTTCTGAGAAATCGGTGGGGTGTAATTTCCAATTGGAAAGGATGAACTTGACCTTGGGGAGAGCGCCATTAGGGTTCATTTGTTTCGATTCGTTGGCGAGTGTAGTGGACTATATCATCGTAAAGCGCATCGCGGCCATTTCTAAACCCCGCTTCAGAAGCCATCGCTAATTGAATGAAACCATTCTGTTGAATCGGATGTTCACGCTTGAAAAACATATTGAGTTTAATTCGCCTAGGAATGTTGGCTTTCAAGAAGAAAGAAAAGGAAAAACTGAAAGAAGAATAATCAAATGAGAAGACGGAAACAGGGAAGAAATCTGAAAATTGATCGCACGATTTCGGGTGCTGGTATTTCATACGCGAGCCAAACAAGGCCGAAGCATAGCAGGACAATGGAATGATCGGTCTCACTGATCTTTATACGTAATTGAATGGACGATGGAAATTGTTGAAATCAATTGAGGCTCGAGGAGACGAAGACGCTTGGAAAGAAAAATCCCAGTAGATATTAAGTGGATGGAACTTTTGTTGTTTGTGTTTATTTGACTCAAGATAATCACTAACTTCAAATTATAAGGCATATATATGACGAGGGCGTTAATTTTTTTTCTTCGATTTTCTTTCTATAGTTAAGAATAGAAGATGTTCAGTTATTATGTTTTTTTTTCATTCCATCTCAAATTATAGATTATACGTTTTCCTGTTACACAAAAGAATTATACAAGCAATTTCAATAATACGATTTCATTACAATCTTTTCTTTTGCAATAAAAAGCTGTTATTGCTGAGCAAAAGCATTTGAGATTTAGATTTAATTGGACTTAAACATGTAATTTTATATTTTAATGATCTTACACTGATGT
The DNA here is from genome assembly GCA_022817425.1 of Gryon sp. ZL-2020. Lineage (NCBI taxonomy): Eukaryota > Metazoa > Arthropoda > Insecta > Hymenoptera > Scelionidae > Gryon > Gryon sp. ZL-2020. Next base: position 8,298 of record JABFPJ010002990.1, on the reverse strand, counting down.
TTGTTTATATTAATGTCTACATTTTATCATAATTATTGATTACCAATTATACATTACAAATTTTATATATCTGAACAATAATACATTATCATTTCTTAATTTTGTTAATGTTAAATTTAAATATAAGTTTTGCATCCAAAAAGGTTAAAAGGGCTTACGATGAAGCAATCAATGTAACTTTTGCCAATAGTGTCTTGTATTCTTTAGTCAACCTACTTTACAAGACCTATCATAAGATGAGGTTATTCCGCGATATTATGATAGTCGTAACATGTTATCTTTCTCACGGAAGCAATATTTTTCTTTGACCTTAGACAAACACTTCCGTCACCAATTAACTTGTCTGAAAGTCGTACCGATATTTATTTTCGCAGTTGCGTCGAGATGAACTTTACGACCGAGGGACCGCAGATAAATCTTGTGTCGTTCGGCATGAAATTCGCGCGAATCAAACGGCGAGAGAACGCCACCCGCTGGCTTCGGGGCAAATTCAGCGATTCTTTTGTCCTGGACTTATCTTTCGTCTCGACTGGTGCTTGAGCCAAAATGTCCATAACATCGTGCGGAAAATTTACGGGCGTGCGCGCATGGCCAGCCAGCTGACGGACCTCGAAGAGACCGCAGCTGATACTTCCATCTGCCGCAAACTTAGCCACAACTATTGTTCGACAGATTTGTACACTATTTCGTGGAATGGCTCTTCAAAGCCATTAACAGTTTCTGATCGCTTTATATGCTTTTATGAGGTTACATGCAACTTCAGCTTATTTTAATCTTTTAAATAGCAACCCCCGGCTAAAATATCGAATGACTTTGAATTTATTATCTTGATATATGAAAACATTTACTCTGACTCAATAAAAACGTTAATTTGAGGAATTCTGATTTTGTCTGTTTTTTTGTCTGCTGTAGCGAATTAAAACCTTCGCTATAATCCCCACACTGCAAATCTATTTCACATGAAATTATAAAGTATGAATAAAAAATTATTTGTTTCATCATGTATTTTGTAGAAAGAATGTATCTGTTAAGTTACGTAATTTCAGAATAATGGATATACATCCTGAAAACATATTTTGTCTTCGGATAATCAGTAATTATCATTCATTCAATTTTTAATATAATCTTAAATTTTGCAGAGTGCTTTTCGCATGCATTTTGTGTTGCGATTTTGTAGTCATAATAATTGCTGTCATTTTATATTTGTATTATGAGCATCAAGAGACAAATTTTCATTAAAATTTCATTTCATTTTGCTCATTATACTACAGCAACAGATCATAAAATATTAATATATCAACAAGAAAGTCATTACCTTTTTAGAAAGCCCATTTCATACCCAATATATATACTATCGCTTCTCGTAGCCATCTTCAAACAACCACTAGAATTATACAACTTCACGACCCTTCCTCTTAATAATTCATTGACCTAACATATAACTTTGTAAACATCTTCATGAAGGATTAAGCAGAAGGAAAGTACAGTGTATATTTCAAGAAACAATTTTTATTGTAATTACGAAGAAAAAACAAATTGTATAAACTTCAAATCTCTAATTCCGTCACGTTTATTCAAATGTTTTTCTTCCGACAAAAGGAATCTCTTTTGTCATTAAAATTCAGCGCAATCTTTCGCCCTAAAGAAATGACGAAATTCTCTACTGCTATCCGCGGGCGTATAGGAAAAACCGTAGTCACCCACGAACAAGGCGTATGAAGCTCGTAAATACCAGAAGTCCAATCGGCCAACCGAGAAAAGGTTTTCTGCCTTCGAAATTCGAGCCGAGATAACTCATGCAAATCCATGCGGCATCTCGGGTGCACATGCACAACAACATAAAGCGACATGGTCTATGATGAGATTTTACTTTCAAATATATCCGAAGAAGCGTCGATTATTCGCTTGACGTTACAGCATCATTTCCACTCGGAGAAATTTACATGATTAATCAATTTCATTATATTATGTTTTCAGAACAAAATTATGTAATTTTCTCAATTTTTCCATTATAAATTTACGAATTAAAATCCAAATTACGATAATAAATCATTCCGCTTTTTAAATGACAAAACCTTTTTAATAAAAAAATTAAATTAAAAGTATAAAAATAAGATTAATAAAATCTAGGTTAAAATAATTATAGTGAATAAAAACTTATTTTAAGCTTATTTTATATTTATCTTTTGTTTCGCTTCTAATTCCATGTAATGAAATGTTAATCTCAGCTGCAATAAAATAAGGGCATTCGTTGTGTGAAGTTGAACTTTCAAAAATGGTTGAAAAAGGTAGCTTTAATTCGTCGCTATGTGCACGAACTTGTGTCGACAATAGTGGCGTATCTTGGCACGCGTTCACAAGTACTGGCACGTGCACTGCGAGATTGTCGTGAAGCTGAACGAAATTTATATTGAAATGAAATGTGGATTTCTCCTTGGTCTGCCGTAAAACATGGATGAATGAGGCTTGTAATTGCAATGCTTTTAGGAGTTTATTGCTCTTACACATTCCAAATATTTTACGACCATTTAATGTTATCGGTTTATATATTTTATAGTCATAAAGTTACCAAGTTAAGTAAAATATCAATCAACTTGACTTTGATAATTTCTTATAATTTATATTTGAAATATTTTATTTCCTAATAAAATTAATCTATCTAATTCTTCATTAAAATGATTATTTTTTAGTTTATTTAAACATTCAGTATTTATTTGTTATTAATAAATTATTGGAATTAACGTGTTTATTGCTAAAGTAAACATTATCATGTGACTACTTTTTAATGTTTCTGAACAATTTGAAGCGTGGAAACTAAACATCAATTTTAGCGAGAATCTGAAAATCTTCAACAACGAAACTCCATCAATGCATTGAAACGCAGTTAAATGTTATTTTCGTGGACGCCGCGATGTGGAATATCTTGTCGCTGCTGCGAGTTCGCACGAATAGCTCAACGAAATTTCATCTTGTCGACGTGCAACACGAGAAGCACATTATTGACGTCGTCCACGACACGCAGCGTGCAATTCCAGCAGACGCTGTGAAGATGAGAAAGAGAAGCACGAAGACAGGAAGAAGAAAATAAAGAACAAGAAGTGTTTGACTGCGATCAATTGCGACGGCACAGGACCCTCGAGCCGCTAAAGAATAACGGACAGTTTATGATGACGGACCCTGTCGGGATTCCCTGGGCTGCGAAAAACGACAAACGATCGCCTGACGTCGAGCTATAACTCTTGCAGAAAGTTATAACTTTGTCTTTCGAACATGACGTGGAATTGCGGAATATCTGAGCCCGAGAACAGGAAAACTTAACTTAACGTAACATACAAGTTAAAGTTGTTTAATTTTTTTCTCCTGTTGCTTCTTCTGTCGGAAGAAGTTTGTCATATACAATTTTGTATATCAATTTTCATATTTTTCAATTTTTTTAAAGAATGATTGATAGATTTCATTGTGTCAGTTTTATAAGTACACATTTGCTTTTGAATTTGTTTTGATTTTATTTATCGTTATTTCATTTGCTTACACGAATTCACAAAAATACCAACTCTAACTTTCAAAGCCATTTGACCTTATTTTGATTCTTTTATCATTATTTTTTGCACGCAATTCTCGTTTCATCTGCAGTGAATACGTTGCCGAAGAATTTCAATCGCGAATTTGGAAAAGGCGAAAGTTCTGTGCTCGTAATGAACGGAGTTGTGTGAAGTAATGACGAGTTAGTGAGAAACTCGAATGCTTCTTGAGAACTTTTCACGAATTATTATTAAGAACTATACACGAAAAAATTATTGTAAATAAAAAAAGAACACTTGTAAGATTGTACATTTTATGTACTTTAATATGTTTTATGATTTAGCAATAATAGAGTTAAAAAGTATACTTTTCTGCTTAGTTATTTTCTTTTTCAGTAAAAAAATATGTTTATATTGATTATATACAATTTTTTATTAATACAAGAAAAAGAAAAAATACATTTACTTTTGAAATAGTCTCTACTCACGTCCACCAAATAATTCAACAAAATAAAATTAAAAACCCCTTTAACAGAAATTTATAGACTAGTAACTCATCATCACTTAACTTTTATTACTCCACTTCACGATGAACAACTTTCCATTTTCCCATGTTTTTCGTTCTCATCTCGGTTTCAATCCACCCCCCTCTTCGTTCATCTTCCCTAATCCTGTAAATAACGATACGTCGAAATAAAAAGCTGGCAGGTAATTGCGATTCATTACCATGTAATAATTTCACTTCTTTTATAATTCTACTGTGAATTTATCATGCGAGCTAAAATTACATTAATATATAACCGTAAGACTTATTCGGTGGAAAATTGGGATGTCGTTTATTAAAATTGTAAATAAAATTCTGCATTTTAACACTTCTGCCATGGAATTTCAACAACTGTTACTGTCTCGCGTGATACGCTTTGAAGATCGCCGCTAACGCAATCATCCCACGCGGAAGTTGGGCTTTTAGATTTCAACTTGAGATAAAGCGCAACGCCAATTTACGAGTTTAGTCCAAAGTGCCAAACTATTTTGCAGAAACGAGTATTACATTTCTTTTCAATTGATTTTTTGATATTTTCGTTTTTGTTACTTGATATAAGATTTTTTTTAACTTTTAAACTTGAATTCAATTGCATTAAAGAAAAATAGCAATACACATATGATTTTTTTGTCGTTGAAAACTAAGCATTATAAAACCTAAGTGGAATGTAATCATGAAATTTGTATGAGTTTTAATCGGATTAAATACACTGAGAAAAATTTCCTAGCCTGTACTACTTTAGTTCTCGCCTCAGATCAGCATCGATCGACAATAAAGAAAGATCGATTGATTAGAAGGCTTTAGGATTTACGAGAACGATCCTCAAGGATATTCCGATATACGATTTCGCAATTGACAAGCCACGGATACTTGTTCTGGTTTTTTTTTGCCAGTCGATGTTATAAGACAATCCGTCGACCTGCGACAAAATATACGATGTATCGGGAGAAATTTGCTTCGGTTACAACACTTTATTGTTATAGTTTCCGCATAAAGATTTATTATTGCCATATTGCAGACATACTTTTTTCTACGAAAACATTTTATTATTCCCTTGCGTGACAAAACTGTTATTATTCAATGAATAATTATTCTTTATTATTTTTTACATACAGTTTGAGATTATAAAGTTACGAAACATTCAAAAACTGAGTAAATATACTTGTCATATAGATGAATAATATTGTTAAAAAGAATTGAATAGATTTAACATTATACAATTAATTAATTCACATAGAACTTTCTTTAAAAACATGCTGAGATATAGTTAGATCTAAAAGTCAAATGTTTTGACACCGTCGAGCAGATTCTCAGGAGGTGCCATCATTAATTTTATCGCTACCCAAACACCTTTTCTCGTATTTCTCAAATTGTCAACACACTTTGGATTAACACGTCTCGTTTTATGACAGCTTCAATTACTCATCTTTACTTTTGAGTATTTCATTGCATCATCGGCCACATTCTTCTTTTAATCTAAAACATATTAACTTTCATCCGAAAAAAGTATACTTCTATATTTTTTTAATAAAAGATTATACATCTTGTCATTATAGTTTTTTTTCTTCTTTATATAGATATTACATTATATCATAAAAAAAAGTATTTGAATATTGATTTTAAAATCGATTTTGTAAATTATAATTCTTACGATAAATAAGAAGTAAACAAATTTATTTATGTTGAATTTTTAATTTTTTAAAAATAAAGTATGAAAATATTTATGACTAAATAAATCAGTTTTTATTACAAACTTTATTGCAAGTAAATAACATTTAGTTAAAAATAAAATGTACGTTGTTTATAGAACAAAATTAAACACAAAAATTTACAATGTGTTACATTACCCAATAGACTAGAAATTCATGTTGTGAGTTTGAAAATTTATTGAAAATGCTTTATTTATTTATTTCGTAACGTATAGTTGATATCAGCTCATTGTCTCACCGTTGGGATTTGCACGATATTTTAGCGAGAGGTGTTATTTAAAGATGCTCATCATTTTGCAGCTTATATATGATAAAACACATGTTTGAAAAAGAGCAGATGTTTTTATTCTAACATATATATTTGTACAAAAGTGATTTTTAATGAATATTTACTACACTTTTTATGTGCTTTAACTAAAATTTTTTCCTTTCTTTCTTTTTTAGCTTCTACAGTTCTCCCAGATTCGTTATCCTTTCCATGCTGTTTTAAATTTCATCATTTTATTATTTTGATGTCTTTATCTGTTATTGTTTTTTGAAATGAAATTTCCAAAATAAGATAAATTATCGAATTTCTTCTTTTCAAGCAAAAATTCAATTAATTAATAAAATTATCAAAAAAATTCCAAACAGCCAGTATCACTGTAAAAAATCGTAATTATTGATATCTTATTTATATTCTTTTCTCACAAAATTCGTATCAAATTAATGAAAACGTGTTTTAAGTAATCAGTTGATTCGCGCTGAAATGCAAATTTGTATTCACAAATTGACGCGTATCACAACCAAACTTATTTTGTCTTAAGTTACTGATCTCGCTGCTTTAATTTAGCAGGCGTTTACGGCCTTTAATTAGAGTAACCTTCGTAAACTCATTAGTACAGATATGCAACTTTGATCGTCAATCGTCCCCATTGATACTAAACCACGACTACTTTTCAGTTAAAAACATTTTTTTACAAATAAATTGACAGTACATACTGATATTATCGAAACAATTCTCTCAATCTCATACGGTTATCTTGCTCTTCCTATTTTTTGAATGTATTAAAAAACAAACAAAAAAATAATATGGACAATGTAATTTAAAGTTTTATTTATCTATAAAATTGTATTAAAAAACATTGTGCTATTTATTTTTTATTTTCTTTAAGAAATATATTTCATCTAAATATTACTATGAATAATAAAATATATTTATAATGATTATTATACATTCAAGTTAGCTGAAGAGTTCAAAAATTGCTGTCTAAGTTTATTTTCATTTTGAAATCGAAAAAGTTTGCAGAAGAGATTTCTATTGAACAAACTTCGGAAATTTCGATAAAGTGGACGATTGTGTTAGGAAAATTTCGATAAATCGGATACCCGCGGCACATAATAACTGTTTATGCGCGGCATTTCTTGCTTCAAATATGCTAAGCAGGGTTTGAAGGGTCGTTTAAATTTCAAACGATTTGAGTAGCTTCTTTACGAAACTTCGACGGCCGCTCGCATGTGAATGGTACTTTTTCCTGTTTCGAGTACGTCGAGTCATCTTTTTCCTTTGTTAGTTCACTACTAGATAGACAATGCATGAAAATTCAGGTCGACTCATAACTGCGGTCCGTGATAAATTTCGTTTTATCGTTTCGGATTTCCTTTTTGAGAATAACTGCATTTTTTTAATTCTGAAAACTGAATATTAATGTTAATGTATAGCTTGCAATCGGAACTGATCAAATTCGTGAAGTAATAGAGACGAAGATTTAAATTACACTTTTGTAGAAATACAATAATAAAATAAAAAAAAATCGGTTCATGAAATGTATTATTACAAAATAACGTAGAAAATTAATCAATTTCTGTCGTATTTTTAAACTAAATATTATATGAAAAATGATAAATCGAAATTAAAAAAAGATCAATTCCGATCTCAGTAATTTAATTACTTTGTAATTTACTTTAAGTATATACCTTAATTGATTGACATATTAATCTAATCATTGTATATACCCACTTTGTCTTATGTGTACATTTATATGAAATGAAAACATCATTTTTCATGATAAATACTTTTAATCAATACAATTTTCAAATATGACTGAAAACAAATTATAAATTAAATAAAACGCAAAACTTCAAACAGCTTTTCTACTTTTATCATATTTTATCATATGCTTTATTTTTCATATCATGACGATGTATAAATATCCTATCGCAAACTGTTTTTCACATTAAGCTTAAGACAAACACAAGTCATATCCCACTATATCTTCGTAACTTCTCTACTCTTCAAATTTTCTTTTTCTTTTCTTATTATTTCCCTTGCTTTTTCCTTCTCTCTTTCTAGTCTGCAGATTTCCAAGTTGTTCCGTTTCTCTTCAACTTCACATTGAAAACACAAGTCTTATCTGAGCAATTGAACATAAAAATATAACTTCTTTTTCAATAAAACTTATCAGAGATTCTTTCCAGACGCAGTAAGCAATCCCTCCTAGGCAAGCAAGCATGCAAGCGGTTGAATGCTGAATTTGTCTGGTTT
>JABFPJ010002989.1:0-17556 GCA_022817425.1 Gryon sp. ZL-2020 | reverse complement strand
TGATAACCCCCTTCTTTCATCTGCAATCATCCAACTACCTGCTACCTGCGGTTAAAATTCGAATTCTTTTTACCTGCTTCAGAAAATCGATTTCGAGTAAAAATCGATTTAAACTTCAGTCACATCATATTCTACTAAAAGTTTTAAGAAAGTCAATATCAATTTTTTTTAATAAAAAAAATATATTTTGATATGTTCAGCGGCATAGTGAAAAATGTTGTAAACTGTTCAACGAATATTTTTAAAAATGTATAAAAAATATATTATACTTTACACTAAAAAAATAAATAGTTCATTTCGAAGTATATTATATACTTGACTTGTATATGCTTAAACTAAGTATATTTTACTTGAAACAAGTATATTTTTTTACTTGAACTAACTCGATATAATACTTGAATTTACAATAAATATATATTTTGTTTCAAGCTTTTACCAAATTGAATGAAAGAATAATTACATAATTTCAATCTTAATTATCCTGTGCAATAAAAGACCGTTAAGAGGATGGACAAGTACTGCTACATCGGAGTTAGTGTCTTTTTGATTTACACAAATATTGATTTTTTGATGATTTAAATTAAAATATGTGTAGGTACTCGGTGTTCTTGAATAATGGGAGAAAATGTTCATCTACATGTAAGAAAATAACTCATTACAAATTACTATGTATCCGAGTAAACTTGTGACGGTAAATGCATTTAATATATTTTACTTTTTGACTTAGTAAAATAATTTAAACATTCATAAAAAAAATTCCTCTCCGAGTTTCGAACTCGGTACCTGCCGCTGTTTCTTAATAAGCCGTCGTACTTTAACCTCGCGGCTATTCGTCCGACTGTCGTTAAATGGCTTGTTATCTTACTTAAACTATCAAGGCGTGAAATTTACTTTCACATAATATTTACAATGAGACTTAGTAAAAATTCATCAAAATTAGGCAAATTTTAATCAAAATCTATCAATTATCACGAAAATGACATTACCGTCACATAAGTTTACTCGGATACATAGTAATTGTTAATGTGTTATTTTCTTACGTGTATACAAAATAATTTGTCGTTGTATAGAATAAGCAAAAAACGTGAACAAGAAAAAATGATAATGCAGATTTTTATTTTGTTTCACAGTTTAATTCTCCCATTCAATATAAACACCGACTATCTCATGAAATTCAATCATAAAAAGTAATAATTATATAAATCAAATTAACACTAAATCTAGTGGACAATGACTGTGTCATCCTCTTAAAATATATTTTACCGTTTGCGTTAAGTATAGAGGCTAAAAATATTAAGTAGGCATTACAGCAGCAGTAGCGCGTTGGATAAGGTAGCGGTTTTCTACTCGCGAGGTCTTTCGTTCGATTCCCCCATCATGGCGATTGGCTTTCAATATTATGTTTAATTCATTTTCAATGATTTTTCAACCCTAAAGAAATCACTGTATTTAAATAAAATTAATTACAATATTAAAATATATAAATTAGATGAATGTTTACAAACATGATAAAATAATCCATTCTTCAAAAGCAAAGTTTCTCTCTGAAATTGCAGTTAGATATATTTCATATAACGTAGTGAAGTTAGCACCGAGTTATTAGTTTCAATCTGTAATTCAATTACCGCAAAATTCAAAATTGATTTAATATTTTTTTCTTAAATTGTATTTTATTTTAAATTTGAAAAATGATTTAAATTTACTTATATTAAATATTCAAAGGAAAATATCAAAATAAAATGTATATTAACAAAATTAAATTTTTACATTTACATTTATACTTACATTTACATTCACTAGTACTATAAATTATACACAATTTTGTGTATACTTCTATGATTATTTTTTACAGTGTATATAGTTACCCAAGTAATTGTCAGTAGTGGAGCGGTATTGACTAACGGATTAATAAGTACCGAATTTAAAAAAATAGTACCTAAAATACTATTACGTCGTACGTTTTCGATACAGTGCAATTCCAGTGATGAAAAAAAATTACAGTACGGTACCGTAAAATAGTACTAAATCTGTACTGAATTAATCATATATATACTAGCAGTCCGTACTGATTGCGTAGTCATTCTCACTAGATAGTCAAAGGTGCACGATACATAGAGAAATAAACGGAAAGAATTCCTAGACCTTACGATAAACATTATATAATTACATAAAAAACATTAAAATAACATTAATGTTTACTATCGTTAATAAAAATGTTGTTATTATAGCTAATTTAATGATTATACATAAGATTGTTGTAACTTTTTAAAGTAATTTTATATTATATATACGGTTTTATTTACGATTTTCTTCGTTCAATTTATATGTAATGGTAAATAATCTGTTGTATAATTCATAACAGTTGTTTGAAGTACATTTAATAAACACATTAACACTGTAAAACTTCTATTTTTTGAAACGTTCTACAAGAATTAAACGTTCTACATAGAACGTATACAAGTGTTTTTAATGTTTAAAATGTTTTTTTGGAAACGCATTATACGTTTTATTAGAGAAAACACTTTAAAACGTTCTAAAAAAGCTTCAAAACCGTTCTGATCAGAACTTTTGTATTTACAGTGAACAAAATCTAAATTAATGCATCATGTGAATTCGTTATTTTTTCAAATGTGAATGTAATACTTGCATTTTTAAAAGTATTATATGTTATTGATCTTTAGTTAAATATTTGATATAAAACATGGAATAGTCAGATAGCTTTAATACCTTTAATTCTTATTAGCACATGGAATACTATAATGTTAACAGTATGAATATAACGACATACATTATAATTTACTTAATTGTGATAGAATCATATTTTTTATGTATGAAATGATTTTCAAATCAATATAATATTCAAACGTAGCATCTAATTAAACAAGTATGGTCGCAGAGAATTGTCAAACATTATTAATATTAGATCTATTATTTGAAATGCAAAGTCATAACTGATGCATTTCTATAATAATTGAATTTGTTTAACATTAATATAATATATAATAAAATGTCGTATTATAAGTCACAATAATATCTAAAGTAAAATTTTTTCTTTAACTTTGAATAATTTCTAATATAATTCAAGAAAATGTTTTTTCATTTTAACTGTGGTATGTGAATTGTACCTCCAGGAATAACGTTTCCAGCTCCACGATCTCCGTATCCAAGTTCCGGTGGAATTACCAATTTTCTTTTTTCACCTATACACATGTCTTCCAAACCTTGGTCCCATCCTTTGATAACTTGTCCAACTCCGAGTTGGAAAGTGAATGGTTGATCTCTGTCCAAACTAAAAAATAAAAAATGTATTTGTTCAAATTCATTTTGTACACGTTAATCTTTTTCTTAGCATTCCTTATATATAAGGAGAATTAATGTTTTATTTTACAATTAAATATTATTGCAATGCAACTTTCAAATGCAATGCAAGTGTCAAATCTAAATATATTAATGGTGTAATGAAAAAATTATATTGTTTGTCGAAAGAACCTATTATAGCATAAGTTTTTATTTTATGTACAACTGTAATTTGATTAGTGACGTTACAGATTAAATTACAGTACGTACGTAATTTAATTTTGGTTTTAATGATTTTAAATTATTCGCACAACATTACACATATTGTATGTATATTCATCTGAGGTTTATCTTCAACATTATCAAAATAAGTGACGTAGAAGGAAAAGTATACGTGTCTCAACAAGGTTTAATTAATGTCATTCAGTATCAAGATGTTGGTACTTGATTATTTCATTAACAACCCTATTTTACGAGCTCAAGCTGCTTGCATGGCATATAGTTATTGCCGCGAGAGCTCTTCTATGAAAGGATTAGTGTCGTCAAGATAGTATTTCAACATCTCCAGTTTAATAGCATTTAAGAAGGTTCCAATGTCGAACATCTTCAACCAAACTAAAATATTTTTCAAGTAAGAGTAGTAAAAAAATGTCTAACTTGTAGCGAAAACTCGTATATAAGAAACGTTAAAAAACATATATATAGACATGTTAAATCCATATCATATTCTATCCATTTTATGAATCACTCATTATTCTTTCCTTTCGTAAAAAGTTATTAAAGTAATAATCTGTATTTTGATTCTGTTTAATTTTTTTCAATAGAAACAAAATGCAGAAACTGAACGTATGTTAATTATTAAAGATATTATAAATAATATTTAACTAATTAACATGATATCTACACTGAGAACAAAAACCAATAAAAATTATCGTGCTTGTCATAGTAAACATAAGTAAAATTGTCGAAAAGAAAATAAATATGTTGTTTAATTGATATCTTGTAGTGATTTACTTTACTATTTAAATTTAGTCTATATCATTGTGAAGTAAAGGACGAACAATTTTTACCGTGCTGTTGTTTACAATCTGCATGTAAGTATTATATGTAGTTATGTTTGCTATCTATTTATATTTGATTATTTGGATGAATGAGTTTCCCGATACGACTTTTTTCATAAACAATGAACTAGTACAGTGGATACCCCTACGGACGAAGATATATCCAAAATTATATAGACTGGATATTATACTTATTGCCGCTTTTACATATATTAGATATATAATCGCCTATATTTTGTCTATATTTTCAAGTTCAAATGCTTTCATATATATCTTGGATATATATGAAATATAGATTTTATATCTTGTATATATATTTGGATATATTTTCGTCCGTAAGGGTAATACAGCGACCTAACACTTTGGAGACACGGGATCGATTCCCAGAGGAAGAGTTTTTTAAATTAATAAGTTTAAATTAAAAATAATTATATGTTATAAATAAATTTTACCTTACTGGTACATTAAATTTGTTGTTTTTATCAGTTATTCTTATTTTATAGTGAGGATAAATTATACCTTACTGCACGGAAAGCGAAATGAAAGAGAAATAGCATGACATCTTATACTTTAATTCCTTAATTTTAACAAAAATAAAATCATTTGAATGAAAACCTTTAATAACTCAAAAGTTATGGTATGAAAGTATCAATTTGGTTGGTTTTTTTTTTCCTTAAATGCGAGTTGAAGTTTAATTTCTTGACTCCCACGGTATTTTCCTTTGACTTTCGAGTTTTTTTCATTCTAACGTCAAAATTTAAAAATTTACCGCCTAAGCTTTTATATTGTCAGCAGTTGTCAATCTATTTTTCCTCGACTTCGCTTTCCGTGTGGTAAGGTAAAATTTGTTTTGTTTTGGAACTGATTTTACATCTAAAAGTTTCTTGAAATAAACCGGAAGAAACGTATTTTTTAATGTTTACTTATTATTACTGATGTTTACTAAGCAACGAGGTAAATTTAAAGATATTTTCGTAACACGTGCACATATACCTTTACTTACACGATTTACAGGGAGTAAAGTACGATTTTAATTCTTAAGGGAGTAAAGTTATTTACTTTACTCTCTAAGAATACTACTTTACTCCCGCGGAAAGTTCCTTACTCCCTATTTACGCGGCACCTGTACTATAACTACGTCAACTATATCGGAAGACGTAGTTCATTAACACAATTAGTGGCTATCAGTTTGAATTCATTTGTTGAGGCGATAAAGCGTGTTAAAGGATAAATTGTCAACAAAATTAATATGGAGGAAGAAAACTTGCCATCCGAAATTGTGACTGCAGCACGAAACGCCGCAAATAAATTGCTGCCAGTGAATTCAGCAGACAAATATAAGGAATGTTTTAAAAAATTTCAAGATTGGCAAAAAGCCCATAAAGTGACTTCCTTTTCGGAAACCGTAATGTTAGCTTATTTTAACCATTTTTTTTTTGGTGACAAAGTGTCACCAAACACTTTGGGGTCGTATTTTTCGATGATGAAATCAGTCATGAACGCTCACTATAAAGTTAACATTGGTAAGTTTGTCTTTTAATGAAAACGAAAACAATACCTCGTTAATTCTAAGAAATACAAAAACAAAATTATGATCGTTACATTTGAAAACTTAACTTTTTTGCTTATAATAATTCAGTAATTTTAATTGTATTAAAATAATCAAATTATGTCGTATGTTGGAATTCATTAAAAATATTTTGTTATTGTAGATGATTACGCAATGTTAAAAGGGTTTATAAAACAAAGGAATGTTGGTTATAAAAAAAAAGAAATCAAAAGTTCTTTCGGCTGAAGATGTTAACAAATTCATCAATGAAGCTCCGGACGAACAACATTTACTCACAAAGGTGAATAATGATTTGTTTTTTAAAAAAATATAATATAATTATATCTATATGAAAATATAATCTATATGAAAATATAATATGAAATATAATAAAAATATGTAATGAAAAATATAATAAAATATGTACATATAATAAAAAACTAACAAAAAATAACAATTATTCAAAAAATGACGACATGCTTCAACAAAAGATTAATTATGTTTGTTATCATTTTCAGGTTGCACTTATTTTTGGTGTGTGTAGCGCTCTACGATCGGTTGAACTTTTAAATATCACAATGGCCGATGTTCAATTGATTAATGATGTTTTAAAAGTCAACATAGATAAAACAAAAAATCACGTTCGACGTAGTTTTGTCATAGATGGTGAATTTCTAAAAATTGTTAAAAAGTACATGAATTTGCGCCCATCTTATTGTACTGTACAAAGATTTTTTATAAATTATCAGAAGCAGAAATGTACTAATCAAGCTGTCGGGAAAAACAAATTAGGAGACTTCCCTAAAGTAATTGCAAGATTTCTTAATTTACCCGATGTCGATGGTTACTCGGGACATTGCTACCGAAGAACTTCGGCAACAATACTTGCCGATTCAGGTGCGGACATGTTAACCTTAAAAAGGCATCGAGGGTGGAAATCGTCCTCTGCCGCAGAAGGATATGTAGATGATTCTATGGCGATGAAAAAACAAACTGCAAAAAAAATTACTTCAACCATTACATCCGGTTCAATGAATCAGAATATCAACACGTCTGTTTTGCAGTCAGCAGAATCATCTACAAACAAAGAAAATACAATTCCCGCCATAACAATCAACAATTGTTCCAATTGGCAGTTTTCATTGAAACCAAATGAATAGTTTCTTGGAACACTTACTTTTCAAAGTTGCATAATAAATCATGCTTTATTTGATTAAGAATTAAACAAAATTAAAAAAACATTCGTTCTTTGTTACTTATATTCAAAACAGTACAAAGTTTAGAACTGTAAAAGATATTCTTGTGTTACAGATTTGATTAGTTTAATTATATCAAAATAATGTTATTTAATCAATATAAAAATAAAAGTTTGTTTATTATATGATTCTTGATGTTACTCGTTAAAGAATAGAAATTTAATATATTTCATATTTATTAAAAATATTGAAAATAATAAAATATTGCTTCCATAATATAATTTATTTTTTCAGAAATACAATATCCCTGAATCCTATTTTCAACTGCTTAAATAATATATATTTTTATTATTAAAATTGTGTTTTCCTTTATTCAAATCAGTATGATTTAATTTTAATTCGTTTTAAACTTGGTTTAATATTATTATTTTGTTATTAAAAGTATTTTTTTTTATTTAAATAAACATGATTGAAGCTTTATTCTTCTTAAAATTGAAATCAAATCCTGTATTATTATACAATTCATTTAAAATTGGTTTTTTTCCAACACGTACAAGAAATGTTCTTTAAAAATCAATTGAAAGTTGGTTTGTTATTTTCATGAAATGGCTGAAGCCATTCGCGGCTTCAGCTCGGGCTTTCGGCCCTCGCTTACGCTTCGCGCTGCCAACTTCATACGCGAGAGTAAAGTTATACGTCGCTCCCTTGATGCATAATATACTATTTCACAATATTTTTTATTTATTTTTTGGTTCAGTGTATCTCTATATCTTAAAACTGTTAAAATAGAATTTATTTTCAATTTTTAACTATATGATGTAATTTTGATTATTGAAAAGTTATAACTTGAACTTGTTATAAGTAGAAAGTATATTACTAGCATAATCAATTTTATATGAGATATAAACGATTTTGTTTATTAATATGAATTCCTATCATGCAACTTTATAATTAAAATCTAATATTTAATAGTTCTGATATTCTTGTTGTACTAAATTACAAGAACACATTTTCCAGCGTAATGTTTTTTATCTTAACATAGCACTGAACAAAATACGGGGTTTCAACAGAAACAATCATTTCACATGAACTCTTCCAAAAATCCCACGGGTATTTTTGTCAGTAGAATTTTAAATTTCAGCGCAACGGTTCGTGTGGAATAAGAAAGCAGTAGCCAACGGATAAAGGGAAAATGAAAAAAGATGGCACGTTTCGACGCGTGACACGACGTGTGGATAAGCGCGTCGGTTCATGCGATCTTTTTATCACACAAGAAATAAAGAAAGAAAGAGAAAAAAAACAATAGCTCGAAGAGACACAGAGATACACGGATGAGAAATTTCAAAAGTTCTAGACAGCGAAGGGTCTGTTTTCAACGTAAGCAAGCAAACTGAAGTTGCAATAGCAAATAGCTCAGAATTATATACATATATCGGACAAATGCCCTTAAATATTCAGAAGTTTTTGCGATAGCGCAGCTGAGAAGAAAGTTGCGGAAAATGAGTGCATTTCCTTACAAAATTGCACCTTTGCTCAAGGGATTCAAAGCAGCAGCATAACTTGTATCTCTGAAAATTCTTTCGCCTTTTTTAGCACTATTTATAATAGTTACTCTTGTGGCAAATTTGAATAATTAAGTTCCATGTAGATAAATCAGAAATAAGCTAAACCATTCAGTATGTTTGGTTTTATATTATATTTTATGTTGTTTATTTCATCAACATTGATCAACAACAAAAAATCGTTACGGTTATATACTTTTGATTAAGTTTACCAAAATTTGTCATTAACTTTATAAACAAATTCTACTGTTTGTTTATGACAAATTATATTTATATAGTTTTTGATATTACTAAACTGCATTGATAGATATGACACCATACCTCGTTCATTTATTAAGTCACATTTTGTTACGCTTCTTTTAATATACATAGGGAAACACCCACTATTTCGACTGTTGATCACAGTATATTTCAAACATTTTATTTTATGAGAGCATTGATGTCACAGTTGGACGTGAAATATACAGCGGACCATTCATCTCGATCTGTTTAATTAATCTGGTTTTGAACATTCTACCAAGCATGCGTTGATGCATTTGTCAATCACGATTGCTTAATGAACATATGAATGATTATTATGATGCAATGAAAGTGCAACTACAGTATTTGTAAATTTTCAGGCAATAAGATAACTGTATTTAAAACATCGCACAAATTCTTAAAAAATAAATATGAAATAAATATTTTTTATAATATAAGTGTATATTATTTACTTTCGTTACCGATTACTTATTTTCAAGAAATTTAATTCACATGAATAAATAGAATGGGGGTATTTAAAAAAAAGGACATATACTGAAAGTGATAAAATAGAAAATTGTTCATCAATAAAATTTACGAATGAAAAGCTGATACAAATTACTTTATAGTCTATATACTTTATGTGATGAATTGTTTGTGACATAAGCTAATTATATTTTCACGACACACGTGAAAACAAACTAATGGAATTAAAGCAAAGTTCATACAAAAGGCAAAACAGTTTTTTTGTGACGCATCTTTTAAATAGTTAAGTGAATTTAAATATTCATAATGGTTTGCACTATTCTTTTCAATCTTGCATGCATAAATTCCTTTATGCAATTTTCTTCACACTAATGAATAATTTTTCGCTGGCAACTTTATATTTGACTTGAAGCTTCTTCTCAGTCGTTTTTTGTTCTTATGTTCTCATTTAAATTTCCCGCTTTCTTCTACCGTTTCTTTTAAATGTGCGGTATATTTGTGGAAAGAACGAAATCCTTCTCTAACAATATCACGGTATTTTTTTCATTTTTTCTCTAACAATGTCAAAAGTCCGACAGTTACTTTTCTTGTGCCACTGATCTTGTTAGATTTACTCGACGTAACGCAATTTTGTGAGTATTTCGACGACTGATTTTGTAAAATATAATGTATAACAAAATGTATAACATTGTACACGGGGAAAATACTCGGATTACACATGTGTTAATATTTAAAGATATTAAAATATTAAAAAATGTATACTGCCACACGGGTAGCGCAATCAAGGAAAAATTATTCGAAATTTCATGCTTTTATTTTGTGATTTTGAAACATTAAACAACCTTTTAAAAAATGAAAATAATAATAATAACTCTTGAACGGGAAGGTTTTAAACATTGCTACAATGTTATTTTAATTTTTAGAATATTTAAAATAATTAAATGATAAGCAATTTTTTACGAGTTATACTTAAATTACAACAATAACATATTGAAAATAAATTGAATATAATTATTTTTGAGTAACCAATATGACTGCTCTATTTTTAATAAGCCCATTTTCTATTAAAAAAATATTTTTATGTATTTATTATTATAGTGACAGTCTATTATTTATTAAAAACATATTTAGTAATTCGTATGCATTCCATGTTTCGATTTACGGACGTAAGGTAAATGCACCAGTTATCGGAATCTACCAGTGATCGGAAATGTTAAAAGTAAAATTCCATTTTTTAATAAAATTCCATTTTATTAAAAAATGGAATTTTACTTTTGTGGTGCATTATCTTAACTAAGAGAAAGTAATTTGCTTTTGTGATTAAGTCAATATTCAAATATCGTACTTCTGTAACTTAGCTCAATTACTAATTTCTAGCTCTGAATAATACGTAAATGTTGACTAAACTAAACTGATTTAAGCGCTAGATATAGCACTGTTAGCACCGAGTAGAAATATTCTGAGAATAGTGTCATATTATAATTTATAACTAACAAAATCATATACACCTTATCAGAATTATTTCTGAATTGTACTATTATAACATTTTTATCAGGTTCTGATCAGGTTAATTCGATATGGAGCATGAATTGTCTGTAATAGAGTATGATTTGTAAGTTACAATACATAATCTATTACAGACAATTGATTTCAATACGGCTATTATGAGGAAAATTAAAATGGTTAAGTAATTTTTTAAGCAAAATTTTTATTCAAATTTTATGCAAAAGAAAATTTAATTGTTCAATACAAACATTTTTCTCAATGTCTGCACGCGTTTTTTGTTCGTAGTATGTAGTTATAAAAATACGCGTGCAGATTTTGAGACAAAAGTGTGCAGTGAAAATTGAAATTTCTGTTTGTATAAAATTCTCTCATTATCAAAGAATCGCCTGATTACTTTTATTTTGTTTATTATCAAAAAAATTTATTTAAAAAGACACTAATATTAAGACTAATTTCGGGACAATTTTTAATGAAGAATCCCCTTAACTGTATAAAGTGAATAATTTGTTATTAATTTTAAGACGTTATCAATGTCTTAATTATATTTAAATGTTTATTTTAAGACAATGGCTATTTAAGAGATCATAAATTATGAGAAATTCTTAAAATTATTAAGCGGATTATATTTAGTGTAAATGTATAGTTAAAGTAAATTCAGAGATGGACAAATGTAATTACTCAATTACTTATGCTAAATGTGACAAATATAATAATGCTTGTAAATTCTAGGGACGGAGAAATTTATTGTTATTCTGCAGGTCATAGAATCAAAGTATAAAATAATTTTATTTATAATTATTTTTGTTAAGTATGTTCATATAATTTAATTTTATACTTCAAAATAATGATTCACTCAAATTCAATTTCTTGTTAATTACTTTTAGAATAAAAATGAATATTTTTCTCATTTTTCGTCAGTATCAACTATACTTTTAGTGTAGTAGTCATAAAAAAGCATGATTATATAAATGCAACATTTATAAATTTATTATTACTATAAATATAAAGCATAAATGTTGTTTAATTGAGTAATGGTTTTGCTCATCTCTGAGTAAAATAGATTATATCATATGATTACGTTAATACTATACATACACTTTTTGTATTGTTAAATTACATTTATCATTTATGTAGAAATCGTTTGAAAATGGTGTTCAATAATAATACCATCAGGTGAGTTTATAATATAATCATATTAAAATATTATTTGTTAGTCCATGTATGTAATACAGTTCATGAAAACAATGTACATAATAACAATGTAATACTTGCATTGCACTGACACAAAACTTAATGCAATTTTATTTAATATTGTTAAGGGCTTAGTATTTGATGTATGTGTAATTGTATATACATTCAGTGAACTTACTAACGCCAAATATCATCCTTAGAATCATGTAAATGTTAGAGATAATTTGTGCTTATCTCGATAAATTAAATAAGTAATGCACATTATTTATTTTTTATCATGAGCGGCTATGACATTTTATTTGTTTTTTATTATGCATTTTGTGTATATATGATATGTACGATTTTGGTTAAATTTTGATATTTTCTACACAGTAAAAAATATCTAAATTTCTATGGAAAATGTAAAAATTTAGGAGTAACTTTTTAAGCTAAAAGGTGTATAAATGTGTAAGAATGAATAGGATTGGTTTTTTCAACACAAGTCGGTATAAAATTCACATTTTTAAGCAATAATTCGAGCTTTTACACGAAGTTGTGTAAGTTGCGTGTAAAAATGTCAAGAAATTTTTTACTGTGTATTTTTGTTTAACCTTGTACGAATTAAATTTTGAAAATGCTCATTTTCATTACAACATTCAATTTATTCTTTGCGGTTCTTTTACATAGTAATTGTTTTTGCAGTTTCTGTGTTAAGATAATTGCTATAATAATAATAATCGAATTATTCTCTTACAAAACTGTGATTCGCTGTATAGTTTTATATATTTCTGAAAAATATACAAAGTTAAAGCCGTAACCTTTGCGGCACTAAATTACGGCAACCAGAACGTCTTTAAAACTTCCGTTGAAGAATGGCTTAAGACGGAATAAGATACTAAATAAAAGGTTCTTGAATAAAAAAATATATATAAACAAACGATTTATTAATATTATAAAAAAACTAATTTTCAAAATTGCTTTATTCTTTGGGACATTCAAAGATAAATTTTAAATAAAGTATTCAATAACAAAACAAATCAATGTGTTACGTTACAAAGTTTAGATCATTCGTTTTTATTCAAAATGAATATTCTTTTAATATAACTGTTTCAGACAATAATTTGTCTTTCATTATTTTTTCGAATCTCTAATTAATAATATCGAGCGCTTCAGACGATGAATATTTTAAAATATTCTATAGTAATAGTATTTCTGCAAGAAGGACGCGAAGGGCCAATTAGGCCCTAGCGCCCGTGTTACAAATATGATTTTTCGCCTTAAGCTGTACGTGAAATATCACTTCTCTCTCTGTGGTGGTGCGCAAAATAATACTTCGCGCGCCGCTTCACATGGAGCGAAGTGACACTTCGTGTGCAGGTTAGACGAAAAATAAATATACAAATTTGAAACATCTTTTTCGTCCGCGAGGCATCGATATGTTTCATTTTTATTTTAAGATGTAAATATTATTTATTTTAATATTTATACACAGATAGAAATTTCATGCCATTATTGCATGAAACACGCTTTGAGTTATTTACATAAAGTTTGTTTAGAAAAGTTTGCAAGAAGTCTATACTATTTTTTCAAGTGACTTTCAAAAAATAGCATAGGTTTCTTGCAAACTGTTCAAAGCCTGATTCATGGAATAATGGCATGAAATTTCTATCTGTGTATAAACAATTTGATAAGTTATACAAATCTATAATTAATAATAAATCAAAAAAGTTTTCACCAAAAGAGTGTAAATTTTGTACTATGTATCAAAAGATTTTTATACATACGTTAATATTAAGGGAATAGAATGACATCGTATAACATCAAGAGCAGCTTATAAGAGTATTCATAAGAAGTCATAAGTCTCTTTTAGTTTTCAACGGAGTTTCGATCGTATACATATCGCGATTCATAAAAAATGTTTGAAGTGGCAAATATCATCAGATGCATATCAATGTTACTTCATTAAAAAATGCCGATAGAAGGAACTGCGTGTGAAACAGACGATCATACTCTGATTTCAATATCAACTATTTTATGCAATGTACAGTACTCTATATTAATATATATTTCATTTCGAAGATATTATCGTTTATTTGCACCCAATAAAAAATCCGCAAAAAGCATTCAAGTGAACTTTGAATATGCTTTTCTATGAATCTAATAATTCTGCTGAAATTTCAATGGTATAAAGTCGTAAATTTCAAATATAGAACAGTAACTTTAATACAGATTTAGATATCATGTTCATGTTGAGCATGGCTTTTAAGACATAGAGACTTTGGTTAATTAATTTATAGACTGCATCCTTATCTGTTGCTCGCTGGGGGGTTGGGCCTGCATCGGGGGTCTAAATGCCGACAAAGGGTGGTTTATGCATTTACAGTAGCAAACATACGTTATGCTAAAGATACTTGTGTAAGTGCTGTTAATTTGTTCCAGTCTTATTTTAACTTTATGACTTGTTACTTTAGGCAGTTGACGTCATACAAGATAGTTTCATACGGTGAATATGGTAAATGGTTGACACTTTTATAATAAAATACCTAAACTTTTATGAGAAAATTATTAGAAAATAAACATCTCGTTAATTTGTTATAAACGAGAGAATGTTTTTGCTTTATATTTAATACAAATAATCTAAATTAAATATAAATCCTATTATAAATAAGATTTTTGGTCTTAATTAAGCTTATTTTATATAAACTCACAGCAATTCTACGATACCATTAACAAATTTCTATAATCGATATACTTACAACTGCAGTTTACCAAACATTTTTTGTATTTA
Organism: Gryon sp. ZL-2020; assembly: GCA_022817425.1. Classification (NCBI taxonomy): domain Eukaryota; kingdom Metazoa; phylum Arthropoda; class Insecta; order Hymenoptera; family Scelionidae; genus Gryon; species Gryon sp. ZL-2020. The sequence goes on along the minus strand of JABFPJ010002989.1, from coordinate 2,701 downwards.
ATGTCCAACTTTGAATTGTTTTTTTATCATTGAAATAATAATACATTTTCATTTCTTTATATATGAAATATGAACTACAAATTTATAATATAATTATATTTTTGTCTATCTTTTATAAATGTTTTTGTATAAACTACAAAAACATGTCTTTCATTTTGGTAAATGTTCGATGATTAAGACACCAAAAATGGCATTTTTCGCGTTTCAATCATCAAAAATGCCTAGAAATGAGAAATTTATATTTATAGTGTAGGTTTCAAACATCATGGTTCATTGGTAATTTACAATGTTATTTATTTTTAATATAAAATAGTCTTACAGGAATGTTCTTAATAATTTTTTTAAGAATCTCTCATAAACAGAAGTACAGATGTTTGGTTAAAACTTCGTCTCCGAAGTTTGGACACTGAGATTGTGCTAGGATTTTCCTTGCGAGGCTTAAGTTAAGTTTTGTTAGATTGTACCATGTACATACTGCTATCTAAATAGCGCATGAAACAGTCTCTGCAATTCACTCTGTTTTCAAGCGATTGATGCTACATTTTGTTACGCAGACATTTCTGCCCTAGGAATGCAATACGAAACGCTTGTTGTTGCGATCGATTTCACATTATCACATTTATCTACCATTGCCAACTCCAATTACTACTTCAATCTCAAATTTACAGTGCCGAAAGAACTGCTCATCTGGTATTTTTTTTCTTTAGTCTTTTCGACAATTTGTTTTTTGTTACATTTGTTTTCCTTCTTCTTCAAACATTTGTTTAATGTTATTAAAATAAGTTTCTGTGCAGCATTTTACAAGCCGACAATGTGTGTATGTTTTGTACTTACTCGATATATTTGTTTGACTCAGACAGAAATTATTGCGGCAAACGTAAAATGACGATAATAACTGTACAATAATTTTTATGATTATGTTTGCTCGTAAAATTTATGTGACCGAAACTGTTGTACTACAGCCGAGAATAGATTAGTGTGTTTTTAGATTGTACTTTGTTAATTTTTCTTTAAAAAAATGATTGTTTAATACTTTTAATAGTTTTAATCTGTAAATCATAATAGATGTTACGAACTTCGTAGAGTTATTCAAATTTAATTAAATTGCATGAACTTCCGAGTTTCTTTTAAAATCTTCCGGGCCAATCACTTCAGTTCTACATCGGTGAAAATATACAGTTTGCTCGACGTTTGATTTTCTTGCTTAAAGTTTAACACTTTATACAGAAATTATCTCGATTTCACAGAAACTACGCAAGTAACTCAAACTAATAGCTATTTCTACTTATCATTCGTATTATTTTCTTAAGTAGAAGAGTGTTAGTATTTCTCTATTTTATTACGGTAACTTTAAATGTTCATACAAATGCTGCAATGATCTAAAATATATTTGAAATTTAAGATCTACTAATTTTTATTATTATTTATTATAATTACTTAAAGGTCAAATAACAAAAACATGTGCATATAAACGCAAAATATAATATTTAATAAGTGTACAATAACGAACTAATAGAAGTTTTTCCTATTTTTTAAGATATATTTAACATAACTATTCTTTGAGTTTGGAATATGTACCCACCTCATTAATAGATGAATAAAATTAAATTATATGAATATAGTTTGCTGTAAATATACTGAAAAAAGCTATTGGAAAACGTTTTTCAGTCGTAACCCGAAGAATTGCTAACTTTATGACGGAAAACTTCATAATAATGCTACACGAAAGCTAATTACTAGAAGAAAGTTTTAAGAAATCTATTAGTCCTTTGTATTACCTTAACTTCGTAGATTTGATATTGAGAGAATGTAAGTGGCGTCAGACTTTTTTACCAATCAAGTCTACTTAACTGATGAATAATATTCTTTGAAAGTCATTAAATGTTTGTCGACAGTTCAGTTATTTATAATCAAGTGGAACGGACTGAAAAACTTAATAAGTAAATAATACTAAGATAGAGAAATTTGTAAAATCAGTTTTAACGTATGAATTGAAAGATAGACGTTGAATTATCATTAAATTTAGATAAAGTTATATTAATAATTTTTAGATGATTTACATTTGTCAATTAAATTAAGTATACATGATTTAATTATATGAAATTTATAAAATATAATGTTATAATTTTATCCGTCTAGTCAGCTTTTATATTATTATGCATTCAATTATGAAATTTCGTAAACATGAAATTTGTTTAATGTTTAAATATTATTAGCATACATAATTCAAAGTAATGTGCTAAAAAAATAATAGTCATTTTTTAACAAAGTTCTTCTTCATCTGATGATTTTTGTTTTGAAATGACGTCTAATAAAATTATTTTCTCTTGTGAAGTGTCTAAGTATTTCAGAAAATTCCAGGCACGTTCATTTCTTTCTCAAAGAAAATTAATTGAATGAAATCCTTGCTAACGACTAACTACTGATTGCAATTACACACAAACAGGCTTTAAAAATCATCGAACTTTTACTTATTTTTATTGTATCTCTAAATATAAGAAAAATATTGTATTGTTTTCAAATGAATTTGTTCAAAAAATAATATTTTTAAAATTTTCTTTCGTGTAAACTTTATATAAAAAAAACTTATTAATTGTTTATTTCTCAGAGACAATTAATGAAGCATTTCCTCTTTTAATTTTATGTGTTAATCTTTGGTATCCCAAATAATAATTTATCAATTTGACGTTTTGAAATAGTT
>JABFPJ010002988.1:0-17561 GCA_022817425.1 Gryon sp. ZL-2020 | reverse complement strand
GTAAGCCATACATGTTTGATCTTCCACGCAGAAAATGATGTCGTGCGACTTTCATTAGACGCAAGAACTAACGTTTTTATATTGAAAAACATCTTCATTCCCGAAAGCACCCGATCATGTGCGCACCCTTTAGATGACCGTGGATTCATATCTGAACCATTGTTAGTTAATCTGCGGCATCGTAACCGTCCTTATGTGATCAAAGGTCAGCAATTAGAAGCTTTTTTGCAAAGTCTTCGCACTGCTGCAAAGAAAGGACAAGACCTTACTGATGAGAACAGTCTGTCAGATTTTGATATAAAATGTTGACTGGATTGACAAAAGATCAGTTTCGCAATTTATTCTCATTTTGCGATCCTATTCCTGTTACTGGAGGACATAGAAACGTTTCAAAGAAACACTTATTGACATTCTTGCGTAAAATGCGACAGGGCTTGTCGGATGAGTTTCTGAAAGTCATTTTTCAGTACTCTTCCAGACAACTCACTAGTTTAGCAATATCATCGGTTCGCTCATCATTGATAATGAGATTTGTTCCTCAAAATATTGGATTCAATGCGATATCGCGGGACGATTACATCAATATGCATGTAACCGAGTTTGCTAACGAACTCTACAATGTAAATCCAGCTGATAAAAAAGCAATTGCTTGTATTGATGGCACTTATTCCTACATCAACAAAAATACTAACTTTCGCGCTTTAAGACAATCTTTTTGTCTTCATAAAGGTCGTCACTTAGTTAAACCTGCACTGATCGTTGCGCCAGATGGTTATATACTTGCTATACATGATCCGTACTTTTCTGATTCAAGGAATAGTGATGCTCGAACGCTCATTAACGAATTCGAAAATGACAATAATGTTATGTCAGAATGGTTGAGAGAGGGTGAAATTTTTATCGTTGATCGTGGTTATCGTGATGCTGAAGCATACCTTCGAGATATCGGAATCAACGTCAAAATTCCACGGCTCTTGCAGGGGAAAGCACAATTCAACACCGAGGAAGCCAACGAATCTTGCTTAGTGACAAAAACTAGATGGGTTATCGAAACTCGAAACGGACATTTCAAGAGCATTTTCAAGTTCTTAAGTAATGTGATAATTATGCCTCATGTTGACAATCTGAGGGAGTTTTATTTGATTGCTAGAGCGATGATTAACAAATATTTTCCCCTCGTAATCGTGCAAGGCGCTGACGAAGCACTTGCTCGAAGAATGTTAGAGAGAAGCCGTGAACCGAATGTTGTCCAAGCAAGAGTTGAAGTTGACAATCTGTGCAGAAGAAATACACAATGGACGCGCCTAAATGCGGACGATGTATCTCTTTTCTTAAGAGACTTAAGGAAATTCTTAAGGACGGATGTGCTGTAATTGGCTTTGCAAGTAAAAAAATCAGTACTTGTTTACAATAATATAGGAAAAGTCTCAGCACCAGCTGGAGTGGATAGGGCCTTGTTTCGCCAGCTGTATTTTCATGCAACTTTCGGAACTCAGGGAGAGGATTTTGGGATATTGGAATTTATGACAAACGAGAGAAACTGGTTTAGAAGAGAGGACATCCCTAGGGAATTTTTTAGCATTTGCAAATCGTCAAAAAAATCTTCTCCCACTGATATCGTTAGGGTGGGAATATACTCCAAACATATAACTGCTTCATAGACAAACATGATTGCAGGATCCGGAGAGGTGCTGGGAACAATGCCTTCATTTGCTGGATACAGAATGCAAAGATTTGACGAAGGTGAAATTCGAGTTGTTGAAAGCAGAGGATCAAGCGTGCGTCCCTGCACACGCTGTGAAATATATTGCTTCAGCTGCTATATTACATAAAATTCTTGTCATAATAAATTTGATAATAAATTATCAAAGCAACTTTAAAAAACGATATGTTATATGTATACATAAAATAAATATATTTTTTAAATATTATACAAATGTTAATTATTATTAAGAAACTGAACATTTAAAAAAATATTAAATTTTTGTGATTTTTAAAGATTAAAAAAAATGAAATTAATTAATTTTATGCGCATAAATAACTAATAACTATTTGTGCGTTATTGCACCGAAAGTTCATTTAAAAATAGAGCAGAAATATTTAAATTTAAATTAAGGAAATTAATGACTCATTAATTCCTTTCCAAGTATCAAAATTAGTTTAAATTATATTAAAACTATTATAAAATAAATTGGAGTGACGACGCGTCACTTAATAACACAAAAATATTTAAAAGTATAGGCAACGTGCCTTAAATTAAGTTAATCAAACATTAATTTAAAATCAAATTTGAATTTAACTTTAAGTTATAAAAATATGAAAATGAAAACAATGAGCGAGATTGAGCAATTAAGACGTCAAAAAGATAGCACAAGAGGAACAAATAGCAATTAAATAAATATCAATGCAAAATTATATATTATTAATAAGAACAAGAAAAAAGAGATCGGTAGGATGTCCGGTGGTGGTTACAACCCCCTAACCGGACAGAGTACATAGGGTTATAAAGGGAAGGAAGTTAATGTTCATCTACAAATGAACTAATTTGTATATCTAGGAGAGTGTCATACTTCCCTTCATCATGCTTGATGCAAACTGTCACTTGCTCGCAACAGCAAGCAAGTCGAAATTCTAAGTTGCGCTGATTAGATGCGCAAGAAGACATCAGTGTTTGGATAGAGGGAGAGCGCTCTCGCTGAATGAGACCTTCCCTCTACTTCCCTTCTCGCACTCAGAATTGAGGCGCGAGTGTAAAATCAAATAAAGTAAAAGATGTAAATTTTCAATGAATATATTTTTGATTTTTTATGATACAAAAATTAAATAAAATGCAAACGGGTGTCCGCTCAATCGCCAACACTATTGTTGCCGATTTATGATAGATTATACTCATTAATCTTTATGTTTGAACGAATATACAAATTTTTTTGCAAGAGATAAACAAACAGTTATCTAATTGTTTGTTTTTTAATTAAAATTGAAATAATTACGATTACTTAAAATGAAACATTTTATAATTATAACAATAAACGTTATTTTTAACAGACAATTTTTAATTCATATTTAAATTGTTAAAGTAATACATTGATAAATTAAATTCATAAATCACAACAAAAAGTAACAGACCGCTTTACAAAACAATTGAACGATGTTTGAACAAATTTTGAAGAAATCGTTTATATATATATATATATTTATTTTTTCAGATGATACGACATATTCAAGCAAAATTTTTGAACCCGTAAGTGGGCGCGCATCGGTCTTTTCGACCGACGAACAAAGATAACCGAGTGGCGTTTTTGTTGATTAACAAAGAGGTCAGAAATATGCGCGCCCACTTACGGGTTAACAGAGAACTAGATATAAAAAGAAATTGAGCATTTTTTAATAACTTGGATTAAACGAAAACATTATTTATAATTGTATTGTAAATGGTTTCCAAGTAAGCATTGATAATGTGCAACATTTGAAAACAAGTTTTACCTTGCAATAATCGACGAAGTCTGTGACCTATCAGAAATTGAAGAAAACTGCGATGATGAGTTAGTTCAATATTTAAATAACTGGAAGAAAAGTAAACCCCAAACTACGATTTGTAGTAGGTGTTGTTTAAACGGTGTACGGGGAAAACGAAAATTGCAGTGGGTGCAATGCAATTCATGCCTTCTCTGGTATCATTTTTTCACTTCTCTCATATAGCGCATTAGCTAAGTAAATAATACACTTATTATAATTATAATTATTATTAAACAAACACTTGTTGCTAACTGCAATTTTCACATAATTATTTTTATTATTATTTTTATTTATTTACAAGTAGTTCACGTAATCAAAAAACATTCATGTGTACATACACATACATACAGTATACTAACACGCGTTTTTTGCGTCTCTCAATTGGAACGGGTCAAATTGTGCTGATTTGCGTCTGCACCATCCATTGTCGACTTTGGGACAACCCTGGGCTTCTTTTCTCACTGGATCTCTGAAAAGGGCTGATTTCCTTCGATATTGCTGGTGCTTATTGGAAAATTGGACGTTCAATCCCGAAAGTTAACCTCACTTATTGTGATACTTATTCAAGGCATTTCCAACTTACTAGGAGAGAGATTTGACTATATTCTCTCTCCGCCAAGCGTAAGTCAAACATTGCTTCACGCTTCTTTTAATTTAGTTAATCATATCAGTCGCTAATTTTTGCAACAAATTTCTCTTTTGGAAATTTTGAGCGGCCGAAAGGAAATTTTCATGTTGCGTCAGGTGGCCCTGTAATTTGTTTACACGGCACTTGGATGAGACACACTCGTGAGACGGCACTGATCAACATTTGCCACCAACTTCACATAGCGGAACCTGTCTACAACATGGGATGACATCTCGCCTTCGTTATCTACAACTTGGCTCATCGAAACTTTAAACTGTAATTATCGAGGAACGTCAACCCCCGTTGACCAGTTAGTTGGCGCTGCTGTCGAGACCACTCAGGACATTATTTACGCTACACCTATCAGTCGATCGCATTCATCATAATTACGTAGCCGATATCCGACACATTTTCACACGGCGCTGTGATCGACTTATTATCGACTGGCGGTAAACTCACCATCCTGTTTATCGATTTCATCGATTATATTGAATTTATTGTCGATCGAATTTTCTACGACAATACACAAATCGCTTTTTGCGCGTTAATCATGAATGATAATGAATTTTCGAACAATTTTTTTCTCAATAATTCTAGATTTAGATTTGTGAATTTTTGTTTGTCTCTTTAAAATTAGATGATAAGTTTAACGTCAATTAATTCAATTTTGTATAGCATTTTTCATTCTTCGTATTTATTTATTATTGTTTTAGTCAATTTACTTTAGTTTTAATCTACGAAATGGCTAGTGTGGGAAAATGCCACCAATGTAAGAAAGCTGTTCTTAAAGCAGATGAAGAACATTGTATATGCCAGAGATTATATCACAAAAATTGTAAAAAAGATAAAAACGTCATTTTTAACGGCAAAATCATCGGCTGTAGCACCTGTCAAAATGTGAAGAGCCTGGGTGCAAGTACGCAACGAAAAGTGAAAAGGAGTAGAACCGATATCGGGGAAACATCTACGATTGTACTACATATTTACCATTTCGTTTTTACCACCATATGATTCTTACCACCAATTCTTTTTACCACTAAAATTTTACTTTTAAAAAAATAATTATATTAAAGAAATATTGAAGACCCGCCCGACCTTTCCTAACATTTTAAGAACACGTTTAGTGGACTTATGATCTACGATTCCCGTGATGATTATTATGATGAGTCAATAGAAAAAATGATGATTTTTGTAGCACGAGAAAATTTACGATGAATGGCAGGTAGCAATGTCTGGTATGTCGATGGGACATTTACAGACGTGCCTGCAATTTTGTTTCCAACTCTTTGCCGTATTCGGCATGTCAATGGTCAAGAAAAAAAATAGCTCTTTTTTGTTGCTTATGTATTGATGGAAAATAAATTGCAAAGGGCATAAAAAAAGTAAAAAAAAAGAAAAATACTCAAATAGAAAATAGAGAAATAATGTAAAAAAACCGATTACTTTCAACTGAAATTTGTTGTTGAAAAAGTTTTGAATGATGAAAGTGATAGGCAAGGCTTCCCAATATCTACCAACACAATTATGACATATTTTGAGCTTTTACTACGCTGTTATCCTTTTCTTCATGTTTTAAATTTCCTTCTGGAATTTTCATAAGAAATTTCCATGCGACTTTCATCATGGTACACCTCTGTAAAATAAGTTTGTGTATTTTTTACACGACTACTCCAGATTTTTAAATAAATTAAAGTAAAAAATTTATATTTCTCGTGTAGGAGTATTAGTTTTGCTCAAGTGTTGCGTTTCCGAGCCGTGTTCGAGCTAAAGGTGTTTCACTTTATGTACGACCGATATAATTGACAGAAAATTAACCGAGCGACTTTCTAATCGCAACTGTCACCTGTTGATTGGAATGCATTCGGGGAAGTCTAGAGACAACTAATGACATTGTTGCCCTTTATTGTTATCTGGACAAAGCATCGAGGAGAGATGGTAATGCTATTTACCCATTGCTGTCGGTTTCTTTGGTTTCTTTGGATACCAATCTTCAAAGCTACCAACTTTACGTCACCTCTCATGAAATAATTAACGTACCAAACTCTAGGCAGTGGCATCTGAACTGATATTGAAGCAGTGTATCCTACACCACGAGTTCATTCTCACAACATTCTCACATACAATATTATACGGCACTGTTAGCGGCAAACTCAAATTCCGATTATTTTTTGTTTCAATAAACCACTACTGCCAAATGACCGATGAGAACAGTGAGAATATAGTAACCCGTGAAGCCAGGAAAGCTTCTATAGCTATCTCTTTACTCTTGACAAAACTAGACATTTTTCAAAAAGGAAGGCCATCTAATGGTACTAAATTCGAGCATGAAGGGCAAGCACACGTTATCACTTACAACAGATTTTCACCCACCTGCACTCAAACGCAGCCTGATTTCGAAAAGAAAAGTGGAAATTGGGTCAACAGCATGTAAAAGAATAAGATAAAAATATCAGTAGACATTACAGGCACGTCAACAAAATTCGTATTGCCTTGAGAAAGCGGCAGTGCCGAAAGGCACATCCTCAGTGTTTTTGTAGGCACTACTGCCATGGTGGGTGGATTATCTGAGGGACCTCTTCAACAAAATGCTTAACTCTGAGCATATATCAAACTCTTTCTGTCGATCCACTATGACAATGCTGCATAAAAAAAGTAATTCGCGGAACCCAAGAAATTAAAGAGGTATTGTAATTTCAAACTGCACCTTGAACACATTTACCTTTATTATAGATGCAAGACTCATATTCTGGGCTGAAGCAAGTAACGTGATATTAAAGGCATAATCGGGATTCCGCAAGGCACGTTCCTATCTTGACAATGTCTGCTGCTCAATTTCAACAAAATCTGCAAAGAGGCCACAACATCTTTGAATTTTTCATCAACTTCGAGTGTGCCTTCGATTTAGTCCTGTTGCTTCAAGAACTGTATAACCTTGGGTTCAGTTCAAAAATGGTTCAGCTTTTGTCACGATCTTACAGCCAAGCGCAACTTAGAGTGAGAGATAGAGGACTAATCAGTGATAGGTCCTCTTTTGTTTTCAGTATTCCTTGTAGATCTGAAGTCACATTTCAGATCAGAAAGGGACCCTCACTTATACCTATTTGGGAATTACATCCAGTAGCTCCTCGTTATGATCTCAAGCAGGAACAGATGCAGTTGCAAAGGAGAATTATTCCTCTATACTGTATCGGCCTGCAGACTGCGATACAGCAACTTGGCAGAGAAAGTCCAGCTTGATTTCTATAAGATATTATTATGTTTACCGAGAACCATAGACACTTCAAAACTTCTTCTTAAAGTTGAGATATTGAATATCAGCTACAAGATTCTACATTTCACAATTGGTTACATTATTGAAGTGCTTTCTGCAAAATCAGACCACTTAACAAAAATCTAGTTACTGAACCAAATCAATAGATTCTAGAGGATCGCTACATGTGACAAGAACAAATGGTTCAGTGGCCTCGAGCCAATTTTTGAACTAGTGAATGAAACGTCTATGAAGCAATCTACTAATCTGAGAGAACGGTCAGATGGTGCTGAAACCTAGCTAATTCGCTATTTAACTTTCTTAAAAAGTCGTTAATTTGAGCAATTTTTTTAACTGTCCCTCTCGCTTAACTAGTCAACCCCGGCTACTTAATTACGGCCTAGCGTTACATTTGAATTCAAGAAAACCGTTGGTTTTTTTACAAGTCAATGCCCACTGCGACTTACATCAAACACATTTGTCAGATTTTCCGGAAAAGGATATTTTTACATTTAAAACGTAAGTCGGACTGTTTGATTTGTAACTTAAAGCAACATGAAACCTTAAATCACTTCTTCTTTAGATGTTCTTTTCGCGAACATTACTAAGGGCACTATATTAACACAATATTAGCTTTTAATCTTTCGGATATCAACAATTAGTCAGACTTGAAAACTATCAAGGCTATAAAATTATGTATTGTAAATAGCTTTTATCTGCACGCATCTTGCAATTACGAATGAAACTTTTTAATTGTAAATAAGTAAACTTGATTATTTTACTTTTTGGTGACGAAAAAAACAAAAGGAAAACCAGAAGTCATTACTTATACTATTTAAACACGTCTCTGAAAGAATTGTCCTAGCAAATATTTATATGTATTTATTCGCCGATCTAGTATTTTAATGTAAAAAATCAAGAGGCACGGTAGTGTCTCTGGCCAAGTACACAAAAAACGATCAGATACGGACAAATTCAACATATAAAAAAGCAACAATAGCAATAAAATTCCAATTTTTTGGTTTAATATTGTTGCCATCATCGATCTGAAGAAAATAAAAGAAACAAATTTCAAATTAGTCATTAGTTTTTTCTTCTTCTTCTTTATGTTCACTTTACGTATAAGGGATTGAGAGTAATACATTAATGCTATATGATAATATGCAACGTAATTACAGTTCTATAAATATAATACATTTATGAACCTCTCCAGGCCCAAATGAGGCCACCTTATCAGAAATAGTAGATAATTAGACCACAAAATGGCCAAATCATGACTATGAATAATGATCAGTATTTTCCTTGTATTTCAGACTGATACATCATTGATACATAGTAATATGTAACATAATTACAGTACTGATACAAACATAACACATTTATGTACATCTTAAGGTCCAGCTTAGGCCAACTTGTTACAAATAAAAGACTATAAGACTAAATTAAGTTTATCAAATATGACCAATCATATGCTTTAAACGTAATTATACGTATTTAAAAGTAATGAGAGCAAAACATGGCGAAAATATGGCTATCAGTTATTTTGTAATTAATTTATATTAATACGGTTATTATATGATAGTGCAGTTTATCTGTGAGTTTGCTATGGCATAATTATGGCGAATTCTTCATAAGTACAACCTAGTAAGGCCAAAACAAGGCCAAAACATTACTAAAGTTAATTATGGGAAGCTTATAGGAAGCTTATGGAATGCTTATGGGATGCTTATAGGGATCTTATGGGAAGTTTATGGGACGATGGTGGGATCTAAAGAGCTTAGAAAGAATGTATTGACAGCATATGCGACCTTAATATAAATGTATGACAAATAATTCATTCTCTTAAAAGTTAAAAAAAAATAAACTGATATAAAACATAAAAATTCGGATAAACTGAAAAGTGAAAGCCGAGTACAAACAAATCTAGAAAAAAAAGCAATAACGTATAAAACACATTTAAATTTCTGAATTTCAAAATTGAATCTAAAGTAAGATCTTATTTTAATATAAACTTTATTTAAGCAAAATCAGAAAATAATCTTTATAAACTTTGAAAAACATGAAAAACATAATAATATATCTAATAAATAAAAATTTTCTCAATATAAGGTACTGATATCAATAAATATGTTCAAGTACATTTGCAAATTTTACTTGAAAAACCTTCAATTTGAGGAGTAAACCTACAATAAAAACTAATATATCAACTAACATGGTGAAGTACATTAGCTAACTTCAGACCTTAAAATAATAGAATACTACACTCCAAAATAATAAACTAAAATCTAAGAAAAATAAGTAATCAAAAAAATATACACAATATAAACAACATGCAAAAATTAGATTGTGTTAGTTTCGTTAGTTTTGTTAATATTGTTAATATTGCTAGTTATACAGTTTTACATACTACTTAGTTTCATTAGTTCCGATAGTTTCGTAAGTTTCGATGAAAATCGAATGTATTAACCTCTACAACATATATAATGTAATATATAAACGCTTAACCAAACTATTGGAATTAATGAAACTAAGAAGTATGTATAACTGAATAACTAGTAAGATTAAGAGGATGTCGCAGTTCTGCTGCCACGGAGTTAGTGTCCTTTGTAATAAAAATTCGATTATATATTAATTTAATAAATTAAAACTACCCACCAATTCTTTGTATATGGGAGATTGTTTTCATATAAAAACATTTGATTAAAATTAACATGTTTAAACAAAAAATTGCAATTCGTTTTTTTCTCATTTCGAAAACGGCTTGTAATTTTACTCGTTTCAATTTAATTTAAAATTAAATATTTCTTTGATAAGGTTGTGTAAAAAAAGTGAGAAAATTGACGAGTTACTTTGAAATAAATTAAATGTGTTTCAAATAATTTTAACTTAGAAATCTGCAATGTCGGTAATGTCGGTATTTACATCCTCTTAACAAGATTAACAAACTAACGAAACTAACAAAATCTTATTTTTGGATGTTGCTTACATTGTATTTATTTTTTGATTACTTATTTTTGTTAGGTTTTATTTTCATAATTTCAGAGTTTAGTTTCTTATGATTTTAAGGCCTAAAGCTAGCTAATGTACTTAACTAATGTACTTAATGTTAGTTGATAAATTAGATTTTATTGTAGAATCATTCCCCATATTGTAGGTTTTTCAAGTAAAATTTGCAAATGTACTTGACCATATTTATTGATATCAATACCTTATATTGAGAAAAATTATAGTAATAAGTTATATTAATATGTTTTTCATTTTTTTCAAATTTTAAAGATTGTTTTCTAATTTTGCTCAAATAAGGTTTAAATTAAAATAAGATTTTACTTTGGATTCAAAATTCGAATTCAGAAAGTTGAATATGTTTTAGACGTCATTGATTTTTATTTTTTAGATTTTTTTTACTTGGCCTTTTTTTACATTTTATAACGATTACTTTCCAATTTTGCTCAAATAAGGTTTGAATTAAAATAAGATCTTACTTTATATTCAATTTTTGAATTCAGAAAGTGAAATATGTTTTATACGTCATACGATTCTGACACTTTAACTTTGCATCCGAGCGCGCGCTCGAGCACAAATATACCGCGCGCTCGGACGCGAACATCGCCCAAAGAAAAATACGCCGTAGGCACAATTATCAAATTACAAATACCAAAATTTTCTTTCACCATATGATTCCTTACTTAATGAAAATTATTCCTGTTGTTTTTATTTTTTTTAAAGCCATTCAGAACATTACATTTTTGTCATTTGTTTATAAAAAAAAGTTTTTTTGCAATAAAAATATTTTTTCACAAATTCAATATTTCTAATCGATTATTTACAGGTTTTTACATATAAAATAATGATAATATTTTTTTAATAATTACTTCTAAAGGTTTCGCGAATTTTTGAAGAAAAAAGGGCTTAAAAGTGTATTTGTTTAAAACAATGAGAGTAATTTTTATTATTTAAAAATATTCGGGAATTTTTCATATTTCAATATATACTAAACATTTATTGTAAAATATTCGTTATAATATATTGTAAATTTTATAACATTTTGGTTTTTCTGGGGGCCACTTTGTAAATTCTTACTCAAATGTTTGTATTATCCATGTAATTACTTTTTTGTATAAGAGAAATCGTTGGGCAATTAATAAATACATTACAATATATAAATAAAATAAAAGTTAACAAAATGTATATTTGTGCATTATATGTGCGTTATAATGTGCCACGATTTAAGAATGTCTAAATAATGAAATATTTTGAGTAGACCCTAATAGAATGTTTAATCGGCCAAGTATATGGCTCTGGCGTGGAAACCACGCTGTGTGAGTTTCCCTGATAGATAGATAGATAGATTCATTTATTGAAGTCCTGGGTTACCCCGTAATGGACTATAGAAAATAAAGTACAGAGTATGGTAAATGTATAAATAAGTAATAGATTATGAAGTACAAGTAATTAATAGACAGACTAGTGTAAATAGAATACGAAGCGCATAAGTATAAATGGACAAGATTATGAGCAACTACGAAAATATACAGTAATATACAGGTTTACAATAAGAATAATAGAAAGAATTACAATAGAATAAGATAAGATAAGATATGCCGACATATATATATATAAATAACAGAATTTTCAAAATTACTATCAAGCGATGAAAATAGTGCCTAAAGTTAAGTATGAAACTGAGTGAGCTAGCAGTAAAGACAAAGAAGTAAATAAGTATAAGATTAGCGAATAGAGATAGCATGGGTAAGGATATGTTTTCTCAAACTGATTTTGAACATGTCTAAGTTGTCTATAGAGGTAATAGTCGCAGGCAGAGAGTTCCAAAAGCGTGGAGCAAGAACGTTAAACGATATACGATGACACTCAAGTCGAGACGACGGAACACGCAAAATTACATGACGCTGTCTGAGATTGTGTTCATGGTCAGTTGTATGAAGTACTAACTTGTTTGCCAGATACTCAGGAGTGCCTGTGTACAAAAGTTGGTGAGTAAGGCACCCAAGGAAGTAATAGCGACGTTCTTCAACAGTTAGCCAACCTAATCTCGAGTAGTAAGGCGTTATGTGGTCTCTTCTTCTCAACTTGTAAATAAACCTAATGCATGCGTTTAAAGCTCTGTGCAATTTCAAATCAAGTTCTCTGGATAGACCAAGTTGGACTACGCAACAGTAATCAATAACCGGTACGACTAGAGCAGATACAAGTCGAATCCGGACAGTTGTAGATAGAGAGGCATCGCTGTATCTGAACCTTCTAAGGCACGAGAATATTTTGCCTGTGGTGTGACGGACATTTGCTGCCCACTTGAGCGCCGGATCAATTATGATTCCTAGGTTTTTTGCTGATGAAGTGGGAGGAATAACTACATTGTTTAGGGTAAGTTGACGCAGAGTGTTGATGTCAATGGTGTTGGTTTGTTGGGAAGTTCCCAGGATCATGACTTTCGTTTTAGCCGGGATAAGGCTCAGTTTGTTGTTGATTGCCCAGGTCGAGATATTCTCAACATCAGCCATAACATGATGAAGGGTTTCGTGTAGATTTGACGGTTTGAAAGTAATGTATGTCTGTAAATCGTCAGCGTACATAAGATGTGACATATGCTTGAGGTTAGATGGAAAGTCGTTAACGTACAATGAAAAAAGCAGCGGGCCCAAAACAGATCCTTGAGAATCCACGATCAATTGTTTTCCAGGCGGACAACGTCCCCTCGATACCACGAACTGCCTGAACTCGTCCTGACAGGTATGAGTAAATCCAACGAAGAACTAAATCGGAAATCTCCAGTTTGTTCAGTTTAGTAAGTAAAATGGAATGGTCCACCATATCGAAGGCCTTACTGAAATCGAATAGGATCAAGATGGTTACCTCACGTTCGTTCATGCCCTTTCTAATATCGTCGACGAGTTTCACTAATGTGGTCTGTGTATCAAAACTCTTGCGAAAGCCTGACTGATATTGGTTGAGAGACGAACGTTCACACAGGAAGGCGGTCAGCTGCTTATAAACAAGACGCTCAACAATTTTGGATAAAATTGGTAACAGTGATATTGGACGAAAATCACCAAGTTCTTTCGGATTCTTCATTTTCGGAAGAGACACGACGATTGATTGCTTCCAGGTAGTAGGGAAATCGTGACACTGCAAAGAGTGGTTGATAATGTCCAACAGCAAAGGTGTAATGACAGGCAAGGCTTTCTCAAGGAGATGCCAGTTAACAGAGTCAGCTCCACAACAATTTGATTTAGACTGATAAAAAGCAAAATAAAATTGGTCCAGAGTAATATATGCGAAGTAGAATCTGTTGAGGT
Organism: Gryon sp. ZL-2020; assembly: GCA_022817425.1. Lineage (NCBI taxonomy): Eukaryota > Metazoa > Arthropoda > Insecta > Hymenoptera > Scelionidae > Gryon > Gryon sp. ZL-2020. Next base: position 3,853 of record JABFPJ010002988.1, on the reverse strand, counting down.
TGGAGTCATGTTCGGTGTGAAGATAATTTTCTATGATCGTAAATGGCTGCTGCAAAGTTTGATGGTCACTGAAGAAGTTGTTGAATTGATTAATACTGAAAGGTAATGGTTTTTCAGCTTTGGTTGAGATCAGGCCCATCTTGCGTAGTTCGTTCCAGTAATCAGATGGAGAAAGATTTTGCGCAAACCTACTCAAGATGAAGTTCGCCTTACTCTCAATTATAAGTGTTTTTGTCAAATTTCTCTGTGCGCAAAATAGCCCAAATATATCGGGAGAGCGATTCCTCCTCCACTGAGCTCGCAGACGGTTCCTCAGACGAATGGCACTCTTTATCGTCGGCGTAATCCAAGGTGCGGGCGGTCGTTTTGAGGAGTACGTCTTGAGAGGTGCATGGCGATCAAGCAAGGTCCGCAAAGCTGTATTCAAAACATCCAAAGCTTCATCGCAAGTTGTTAGTAGAGTGAGGCTATTCCAGTCCCAAAGAAGTAAGTCATTCAGGAAAATATCGCAATTAAAGTCCTCAAAGTCCCTATGATTAAACAAATATGGTTTAGTTTCTCGAAAGTCACCGGTAAATTCAAATGTTAACAATTCGTGTCCGGACAGAAAAGGCGAACCTGATTGGGCAAAATTAGCAATCTTGTCAATGTCATCGACAAGCACAACGTCCAGCCACGTATGCGATGTGGCAGTGTGATGCGTAGCTTTAGAATCGACAATATGTAAATTGTATTCGGTTGCAAAGTTCTTCAGTACATTGGCATCGTGCGAGCGGCTGTTCAGGTCGGAATTAAAGTCCCCCAGAATCAAAAGATTTGAATATTGCTGAATAATTTCACCAAAGGCTTCAAAAAAGTCAGATATAAAGCCAATTCTCGGCGCACGATAAACAATACTCAGCAAAGTTTTATTACCATTTATGTCCATCAATTCTGCCATCATGAATTCGGGGCGAAAGGGCACGTTGCTCGAGGTGTAAACACAAACTGCAGTGGTTGAATTATGTATATGTAATGCCACTCCGCCGCCGATCCTGCCAATCCTGTCATGTCGTAAGATGTAGTAGCCATGAAGAGATACTGTTGCATCCAGTATCCAGAAATCCTCAATATGGCTCACAAGAGATTGCGCATTGGTATACGCGATCCGCAGATGTCCGGCTTGACGTCATGCAGTGTTCGTGTTGTTGTTCATTAAATGTACGTCCTCAGTAGATGTAGTTTGAGACGTCTCAAGTATCGGTTGAGAGACAGCATGAGTTAGCGTTTGAGCAGCGGGTAATACCAAGTTAGGTGTGAGCGAGGATATGCGTGCATAGTTTATCGGTGTGTCGTTATCGGATTTCTTCAAAAGGATACGGCCATCACGCATCCAACAGTGTTTATAATTATTAAGTCGAGCAAATTCACGAGCCTCAGAAAATCGACGTCTCTCATCACGTGTCGCTCGTTCGTAAACTCGTATTGGGGATGTCGGTTGATCGGCTTGTATATGGCGACAGTTCAAATCGCGCTTCCTGCGGGCCAACTTCAGCCAATCAATCCGAAATTGAGGAGAGATAAATCGAACAAGTAGAATCTTGCCAGTCCCCGAAGTACTTGTCTTGGCAGTTGTTAGTAAAGCCCGAGCAAAGGCAAGATGCCATAGTTGAAAATCAACACCGATCAACTCGGCGATTTTACTCAATGTAGTTGTGGGATCAATCATAAGAGTGGGCGTCAAACCAGTGATAATCAGTTCGAAGACACGATTTATCGCAAACTCCATATCACGTACGAACTTTTTCCGATCCACAGCAGAAAGACTCCCCGCAGAAATCCTCGTCTCTAGTTCATTGAGTCTGGTGTTGTGATTTTGGACATCGAGATCTAAAGCATTCAAGCGCGCAATAATTTGAGACGTCAAATTATCAATTTTGTTGTCTAGTTTTACAAACTCTTGTTTAAGAATGGTAAGTTCCTCTAATTTCGACTCCACATTGTTTATCTTTTCAGACAGCTTAGATTCAATTTCATCTATTTTACTTTCAATAAGAGGTAGACACGCTTTTTTTTCATTAATCGAACGAAGGACAGTGGAAATATTGACGTCCTCATCATCCGGAACAGTGTTTGTAGATGTTTGGTATTGATTGGTGGTAAGAATCATATGGTGGTAAAAACGAAATGGTAAATATGTTGTACAATCCTTGAAACCTGTACGTACAAACTTCTAGTCACGATATATTACCATTTGGCCAGTGTAGCTTGTGTCGATAGGAATATTTGTTGGCCATCAATATGATATAACATATATATGTAATACTATATATTATCACCTGGTGCACCGTGCTGCACCAGAATGATTGCCGCAAACAAATTACTTTAAATATTATAAATTATAATACGACAGGTTGTCGAGCGAGCGTTCGCCGATTCGCGTGGAAATCGAATCGACACGGACAATTGAGTTAACGAACAAGTTTGACTTACGATAGTCGTTGTCTCCATCGCTCACCGCTTATTCCGCCTCCTTCTGTCTCTTTCTCGCTTGTTGCCGCTGTCGCTTCCTCGCTTTCCTTCGCGCACACTTTGGGGCAAACTTTTGGGGCGATTTTGGGGGTGTTTGGGGTGGTATCACCTTGGGGCTTTGTTGGGGGCACGAATTTCACTTTATACTCGCTTACTGGGGGGGGGGGCGGCGCGAACTCGCGAATCTCTTTTTCTTTACAATAAAACTTTCGGCGGTCTTTCGCTTTCTGTCAGGCATGGTGTTTTTTAATAGCAAGCTATTGTTAATAATGTTAAAATTAGACGCGATCACCATAGAAAGGCCACACAAGATATACAGGAACATGCCATAGAAAGTGTTTTATCAAAGGCAAGCCCTTGCTAATAATGCTAAAATGTGACGGGTTTATCATGTAGGGGCCACACAAAGTACACAAGTTCTAGCTTCGAACAATCTTGTTTAAACTTGTCAAATGCTTGACTAGGTACTTTTATCTTTGTTTCATTTTATTATACTTTTTTTAATACTCCAAATAATGCCGATATAATTAATTTAATAAAAGTTAAGCATATCACGAAATTTGTCTGCTGGAATTTCCTACAGATTTTCGAATCGGGAATAAATTATCGGGAATATTATTATAAAAATAGATGATAATTCGGTTTTCATTTATGACTGTCTACCTATTTTTTAATAATTGTAATAGGAATCATTGTTTTCTTGTAAGAGAAAGTTTTTTTTCATTATAAATTATTCTTTATCGTTTTACTTTATATTATTCATTAAACGATTTTATGCATTCTGATTATTAGCATTGATTTAACAAAATTACGCGTAATTTTTATTCTGCTTTTCGTCAATTAGAATTTTGTCTTTATTTTAAACTATAATAATATGTTTATTCAAATTAACTTTTTTGTAGCCTTTCACTATTAATGGCATATAAAAGACATGCTGTTTTTTGTGTATTAAAGCTGTCAAATTTTAAACTTTACCGCTCTGAGCGTCACTTGAAATTTAGCATTTAGTCTCTCTTTCTAATATAATATCTGTCATTTTCTTTCTTTGCCATTTGCATTTCTCGCGCAATGGCAATACTTGGTGCATTTTATGCACCTATTAACGGCTGTGTCAACTTTTTATTATGGGACTAAATTATGCGCGCGCCTTCTTTATATCTTGCGGTTTGTTAAATTTTTTTAATGAAATTTGATATACCAACTTTCTATAAATTGACTGTTACTACTGTTATATTACATAATATAACAGATAATTCAAAATCATTTGAGTTCAAAACACAAAAAATCATGCGTTCAAATTCTATAAAATTTTTTTTTTTTTTTTTTTTTTTTTTTTTAAAAA
>JABFPJ010002987.1:0-17566 GCA_022817425.1 Gryon sp. ZL-2020 | reverse complement strand
GGCGTTTCACGCTTTCTGCCAAAACGCAAAATGCAAACTGAAACTTTAAATTTTCAAATCAAAACAAAGTTTTGATTTCGTTATCGCTTCATGCGATAACGGGACGTGCCGGGCCATCTAGCGGCTCCCGAATATCGGCGACATGTTAATGACACATTGACAGTCCGCTCGCTCGATAACTAGTTCGCGGATCCGTAACCACTTGGTTACAATACAAACTGTAAAATAGTAAAGAAAGTATTATTTTGTTAATTTGACAAGTATCTTAATATACTTGTTAAATATGTCTTTATGAATTGCCCTCAATTCCTTCGAATGACAGAACCTACTTTATCGCAATATATTTTTTAAATTAAGAACTTTTATTAAAAATGTAAAAAGGATTAAAATAAAATTTTTTTTATTTAAAAATGTTCGACTTTATTTAATTTAGAATTTTTAAGCTGTAAAATGAAGACAATACAAAATATTTTGTACAACTTTGTCGTTGTTAACGTGAAATAGTTATGTGACATATATTTCAAAGTATATATTCGACAACAGTGTATATATTTTTCATTGCGTTTAATATTTTAGTGTGTAGTCCGTTCAGTTTTGTTGATATTTTACTGACTCATGTATAAATTAATTATGGTTCAACATCTTATATTATGAGACACATTGATTGTATATTTTAGTTTATATGTACAAATATAAAACCTATATCGACAAAATTTTACATTACTGCGTTAATTTCATTTAATCTATTAACTATTATTTTATGTGAACTGAAATCATATATTCTCTTATAAAATTCATGCTTTTTGTAAAATCTGTTCGAAAATTGTATAATTGATTGATTAATGTCTAGTCGAATTATTGTACCGTAAGTTATAAATTACTACGATAAAATAATGCACATATATATTACATATATACATACGTTTACCTTTAAAATCGCTTCGCAATGAATAATTTCAATTGATAATAATTCAGTTGATGAAGAATATAATATGTTTAAAATTGTTATAATATATATTTAAAAATGAGTAAATAAGAATTCGATTAAAAATAAGTAATCGAACAATTGATATCACAAAATTTGGATCGAAAAACACCGGTTCATCTTAATAGTTAGTGCATAAGTTAACTTAATATGTAAACTCGTAACAGTAATGATTAAACTACACATTTATATACGTTGCATTGATTTTGCATCAACATGGAAATTGTGATTTCCTTATTTGAATTCACGAGTTTTTTAAGATCAAAATTGATATCAAAAATGTATTTGAAATAACTATTCGAGATTAAAACGAAGTCCTGCTATAATATCGAAATTTGGATGAAACTAAATTGGTTTATAGTTGATGTTGCAAATTAAATGTTTGCACACTTTGGTATTAGAATATTGATTATTCCTATGCCCAGAGTATAATGGCACGTAGGAACTAAATTACGAATGTTTTTTAGTTCTTTAAAGTTAAATGAAATTCAATTCATTGACTGATTAACTTTTCATTCTGAACATTTTTATACTCTGTTGCAGTCTTCCATTGTATAGAGGTAATTACAATTCGACAACGTCATATTCTATTAGACTTGCTTCAAGTTTTTTTGAAAATTGTTCGACTTTCCACCAATGATCAAAAAAAAATATGAGTTGAAGAATTTATCTTGACTTAGAACGTTTTCCTATTTTTCTCCATTAACCAGTGAAAAGAATTTTAGTAAAGACGTTTTCGATTATGTTCCTGATGCTTCTGATAGAACATTATTCCCATAACAACACACACAATTAGTACAATGGCCCCAAATAACATTAAAAAGAAAATTTGAATTCCACTCATGGATGATGGTTTTGGATCATCCACATGTTCTGAAAACAAATTTTTTGGTTTTCAAAATTGTTATAATAAATCATATATACTAATCTTATATATATAATATCATGCATGAACAGTACCTCTTGGTGGATCAAAGAACAGAGCAGATGGAAGAATATTAGATCTATCTTCGTGATCCTTTGGCTGAAATATTAATATTATTATTTAGTTTCTATTATAATTTAAATATGTTGAAAAAATCGAATCAATACGTACGTCATCTGGCAAATCTAATTCATATAATTTAATAGATAAAATGTCATGGTTATCAGATAAATCTCCGGTAGTTGCAGAGATACCAAAATAATATCCTGTAGGTAACTTTATTCCTTGAACCGAGAAACATTCCTTCCAGGCAGCTTTGTTACTTATATCAGTGGAAACTACAAAAAACATTAAAAATGTATATAATTGTTGAATTTAAATATTTAATAAATGTTGCATACATATTTTATATATATTTAACATTCAGTTGTCGATAATAGAGGTATAGACATATAACCTGTGAGTGTATCTCTTTCGTATCTTATGGATAGATGAGTATCGTGATGTAAATTTCGGAATTTAGCTTCACATCCAGCAAGTTGTGTGTGAGTTCCATCACGATCATGATCATAATGTAAGCTTCCGTTATTCACCATCGCTGATATATATGGATGTTGATGCTATTACATATTAGATCATGTTATTAAAGAAATCAATAAAAAATTCATATTCTATAAATTTAATCAATATAAAGTGCAACATTGTATAACTTACATTATGAGGACCATTATGATTACTGTAAGTATCTAAAATTACGGCAAGTCCTTGAAAGTAATCTTTGTATCCAAAAACTGGACCAGATTGCATTCGATCTTTGGCATACCAGATAACAAGTCCGTCACCAAATAAATCTTTGCCGTTACCATGAACTTTAAATTGAATTTGCATCTCCCAGTTTCTAGCTTGACATGGCTGATACAAAAAAGTATAGTAAGTTATATTAATATTATGATAGTTAACATATTTTTCTTAATCTTAAGACAGTACTGAACTAGATTTATTTCTGCGATTATACAAATATGCAGCATTTTCTCTTTACTTTCATTATTAAGCTGAACTTGAAAACAAGCACAAACTTTTCCAAACAAGTACATAGAATAAAAAAATAACTAAATAATTGAACAAACTTACCACCGTGTTCCAGATTGCTCCTACTTTACTCTGGGAATCTGGTGTTAATCTAATATAATTATTAGTTACCATTGTACTGCCCATGAAATCCCAGTTTGGTATCATTATTCCTGCTCCTGTAATAATAAACATTGTGCGTTAGTATAACACTTTAATAAATACATAATTGTATAATAAACAACTTCTGAAAAACCAAACACATTTTGCATAAGATAGTATTTCAAATATATTCAAGCATACATTTATTCAAACATTTCATTTTACACTTGAATATTAACATTATAATTTTATTACAAGAATTTTTAAAATCATTAATACTTATTTTCTTTTTAAATGTAAATAAGTAAAGAATAATTTACGAGACGTGCAATTACATTAAATAAGTTAATGTAATTGCACGTTTCTCGAAATTTTTATTAAATAGTACAAAGCAATAGTTTCTTTTTGTGTAATTATTTTTAACATTAATTGTGCGTGAAAACATGTATCAATAGGTGACATCGTGATGTATATAAAACAAACGACATTTTGCAAATACAACATCTTAATTAAATTATATCCAATACAATCCTACCCCTGGTTGTTATTCTCAAGTAATTCTCTGAAAAAATATTTTTAATAATTAATTAATGAAATTTAAATGAAAATTATATTACAGAAAGCAAAATAAGAATACAGATTACGCAATTAAATCAATAAAACAATTATGTAAACGAATACAAATTCAAAATTTATTTGAATTAGACATATAAGATAAACTGATTACATTATTGCAGGTATAAATAAACAGAAAGAAAGTGTTATCTACTTATGTTTTTATGATAAACAATATCTTTAAAAAATTAAATAAAAGATAATTAAAAATACAACAATATAAAAGTATAACTAATATAAATTATTCGAATGTAATTGAATGTTACATGAATGAAATATATATACATATATATATTTCATTTATTTTCATAATAGAGTGTAAGAACTTTTCCTCTAATTAAATTTAATTCTCTTTTGAGTTTAGCGCAGAATGAAGCGTCATCTTGTGATAAGTAAAAATTAAGCCGAAAAATGATTGATTATTGCACCTAAAAATGTCAATACAAAAACATTTATATTACATTCAATCATAAAAATTATTTATATCTTTATTTTCTTGATTTAATTACAGTTGGAAAAATCAGATATTGCGCATAAAATATCTAATAATAATCAGCTAAATAATTCAATACAAAACATAACCTACAATTTATCATTCAAGTTTGATTAATAATTAATAATGGTTATAATCATAATAATAATAAAATAAATCAATAAAAAATACAACAAATGATTTTTTTATAATTAAAAATCAAAAAGATGATAATTATTAAAATCATTATACTAAAATAAAGGTTTATAAACCTTGATACGGCCTAATCAACGAATGTTCTCGCTTCATGTAATCCTTCGTATTCCATTCTACAGCGAAGCTGCCGAAAATCGACGCTATAAATAACCAACACCAGAATAAAAACATTTTTCTTCACTATATTTATTGTTATTTCAATTTAGATTCACGTTGAATAATGATTTCTTGCAAATATTCAACACGTAAACTTAAACCACAATCAAATTTCACGGTCTCGCATCGTACGACAGAAACTGAACTTTGAATGGAGCAACTGGTGCTGCTATCTGCTAATGCTTGAGCGTTGAGCATCATTTAGAAAATGTCATCCTACAAGTTGCAATGAAATGCTAATAAAGCAAGTTATTATTAGAAAAATGAATAATTATATATTCTCTTATGTTTCTTTTTTTAACAATAATATCCTGAAAAATGAATTGCACAATTTTGTTTTGCAGAGAAAATCTTTTATAAATTATTATTTATGCTGTTTAATATATCAAAAAAAATATATATTTCAACAGTTTTATTGTTAAAATTGCATATTTCTTATTATTATTTATTTATAATTATATAAAATCTAATTGTAAAAAATATTTTTGCAAACATTATACAGTAATTTTATATATAGTATTAATAATTAAATATTATAATTACTATAATTAATATTATTATTCATTATATTGATAATAATCCAAATATATTATTAAGCAATATATTTCTATCTCTTTTTATTAGTAACAATAATATTTTTAATTATCTTTTATTTACGTGTTTCATTATATTAAATAATATAGAATTCAGAAGCAGTAAAATTTATATTAATTAGTTTTACGGTTAAATTATGCATTGCACATTGATTTTAAAATAAAACTATGAAACGCGAAATGAAATTCAACATGTCAGAATGTTGGCAGCACTGTTAAATAAAGACAGCAAACGAGGTGTGAATGTAGTTTCTTGCTAATAATATTCCAAAAGCATCCATAAATAGTGTCATTCCACGATATTTAAACAATGGCTTCAGTTTTTAATAAAGGTAAGATTGCACTGATTATGATGATACATTAATTTACTTTTTATTTATATCATTAATCGTACATTCTTGTCTGCCGATTGATTGTTGTCGAAACGAAATATCGTCCATAATGGTTCACGTTTTATGTGTATCTCTCTGTTTTACAATTATGAAACAGAGGAACAATTTTTCGTGGAAAATCTTTTTAGTGATTTTTCATCACGCGAATGATTGTACGTATTTCATTTCAAGAAGCAATGCTTTTCAAGTTCAAGGACTGTATCGCTTCCTTTTTTGTTCTTTTCCCCCTTTTTTTATGTTCTACTTTTTCAGGAAATTGAGGAAGGTCATATGGAGGCTCTTTGTCGAGTTAAAAGAAAAACCTTTTTATGATATTCTCATATTGTCATAAAAATGTATTATATAAAGTAGATAAATTTAAAAACATGTAATGTATTATAAGAATTAATGATTGCTGAAGTAGTCTATTTTTAATATAATTTTCAAAAAAATAATTAAGAACAAATTATTAGAAATTATTTTTATACATTTTCGTACTTCTTTTATACTTTTTCATTGTTATCATAATTTTAAAATCTATATGAATTTGTAATGATAAATGCAATGTTTTATCTTACAAAATGTTAAATGTTATCATAAATTTAAAGATGAAATTTATATTATTAAATAAAATTCAAGTAGTCATTGTTCAATTTCAAATAATACAGTAGAACCTGCGAAGAGTCCACTTCTTCTGTCCTTTTTAACTTGCGAAGAGTCCACTATTGTCATCTTTTTTTCTTTATACCAAAACATAGGTTAGACAAGGAGAGAAATAGTGGACTCTTCACAGTGTAAACAAAGACACAAATATGGACTCTTCACAGGTTCTACTGTAATATAAAATATTTATATTATTTTCTTACTGTACAACAAATTTAATTGTAGTACAGTAAGAAAAGTGATTGAAAGAATTGAAAGAACCCAAAAGTGCCTCGACGGGTTCGTCCCTGTTGAGTTATTCATTCCATTGCATGATGAAACGGCATATTCCCTATGCTGTCCCTAGAGTCTAGTAAAGTTTGTCCATCCGCCAGCCTGCTCCAAACGTTGCAATGGCGATAAAGTGAATGCGCGAGTGCGTCTGTAGTGTCGTAGAAACATCATTCACACCTGACACTGTCTCTTTTACTTTTATTTGTCGTTCGAAATAGCTAAACAGGTGTGAAAAGCACAAAAGTCCGTTGTTCAAATCATCGTCATCGTCGTGTGCGTCGACTCGCGCAAAATCGCACTGAAAAGTACGCCTTAGGTGATTCATAGTCGAGATATGGCATAGCACGAGCCAAACATTGGCCGTTGAAAATTGTCCAACTGTTGTTCAGGTGCATTGTTTATTATAAACATGCGTGAACATTGTCGAATCAATATCACAATAAACGAGCCAATTAAAACGAGGAGCGTCACCGAATCTGGAGCAGCGTTTTAATTAGCGCACGTAAATCGTAAATTGAGGTAAAACATGATAATTCAGTAGGTTGGCAGTTAAATTAAATTGAGAGCAATTGATTGAATAGCTTTTAAAATTGTTTTCAGAGTTTGTTTGGGAGCAAATGTGAGCAAATTGCAGGCGAGGTATGAAGGTGACAGTGTGTTTCGATAATGTACGAGTGGTGGTGCCCTGCGGGGATGGCACACTGCTCGTACGAGATCTTATGCACGAGGCGATTCTCAGGTACAAAAAGGCTACGGGCAAGAATGACAGTAGTCTGACGATCAATAGTTTGTCATCATTGACGGGAGGTGGCATATTGGACCCGGATGATAGATTATGCGACGTTGCGGACGATCGAGAGCAAATTCTTGCGCATTTTAGCACGTCGGATGGCATTCACGTTGGCGGAGATGGCGCGAGTTCGGTGGGAACTACAAGTCCGGATTTCTTTCATAAGGACAGATACGTCATGGACCGTGGCAGTCACATCAAACGGGAGAGTACAAAACGATTATCGATGCATGTTTTATCTACTCGAGAGCCTTGTTTGACAACTTATTCAGCGCAATCGTTACCACGAGAGTCACGACGACGTGAACCATTGGGTCAAGACTCAAAGTCTCTGTATGAAATACCGAATATTGGTAATGATCAAATTGATACAGGCGAGATACAGGAGATTGTAATTAAAAATGAAGCGGGCCCTTTGGGTCTGCACGTGGTTCCGTGTTATGATCTGCTGGGTAACGATCGAGGTTTGCGAGTGGAGGGTATCGAACCGACTGGCCGAATTGCCAAAGACGGTCAGATTGATTTGCACGACACAATAGTTAAGATCAACGGACACAATCTTCTACACATTCCCTTCAATCAGGTGCAGGAAATCTTTCGAACTTGTATGAACGAGCCGTGTTTGCAGATTACTGTTCTGAAGCACAAAAAGAGCAACGATAAACCCACGAAGAAGCCAGAAAAGTCCACAGACGATGATATTACCAAGAGACTTACGTGCTCGAATTACAATCTACTGCAGACTGCGAACACGCGTAAGATTGGTCGAAGAATTGAGATTGATTTGACCAAGGGAGTCAATGGTCTGGGCTTCAGTGTAACGACCCGCGACAATCCCGCGGGCGGACACTGTCCTATTTACATTAAAAACATTTTGTCAAAGGGCGCAGCCGTTGAGGACGGTCGACTGAAGCCCGGCGATCGGTTGCTTGAGGTCAACAACATGGAGATGACTGGAAAAAGTCAGGCAGAAGTGGTGTCGCTGTTGAGAAGTATTCCTCTGGGTGGTAATGTAAAGCTTCTAGTATCACGTCAGGAGGAGATTTGTTCCAACACCTCGTCTAATTCTGACGTATACGTGGCGCCGGAAAATGAGTCCAAGGGCTGGAAAAGTCAACCACAATCTCCGACGAAGAAATCCGAGGAGGATGTCTCGAGTTCATATGACAAGCACAATTTCAAGCCGGTGTTAATGGATGGTCCCGATGACGTCATTCAGTCGCCTAAGAAGAATCGCGTGATTCTTACTCTGGACATTCCGGTACACGACTCGGAGAAGGCGGGACTTGGGGTGAGCGTCAAAGGCAAGACCAGCAATGACAACGGAACCAGCGTGGACCTCGGCATCTTCATTAAGACTGTGATCAACGGTGGCGCCGCTTCGCGCGACGGACGAATTCGGCCGAACGATCAATTGCTCAACGTAAATGGAATTTCTTTGCTTGGGAAGTGCAATTCCGCGGCCATGGAAACACTTCGACGAGCAATGCTAAAGCCCAACAGTGCCGCCAGCGGTGTCATCTCGCTGACGATTGCCCGCAGAGTTTCTATGTACGATTCGTACGAGAAGATGCTATCGGATAATGCTTCGTCGTCGCTTGGCAAACTTGAGTCGGCTAATAGTATCTATATTACTGATTCAAGCAAGTCGAGCGATGGTTTGAGAAAGAGAATCAAAGAAAAGAATAGTTTGAATTCGCAAACGGAGATTCTCGATAACGATAATATCTTGACGGCCTCGTCGGCCACTTCCTGGAATCCAGTTATAGACAGACTCACTGAGCAATATAATAAAAGTTTGCGTAACGAAAGTTACTGTATCGCTACAAATAAAACCTGGCTAGAAAATGCGAAGATGTCATCGAGACACGATGATCGTTTGGAAACAGTATTACTAGACGACGCGTCTGATAATAAGAAGAATTCTGAAGACAAGGACAGTCAGTACTCGGGCGATCCCACGTACGATAGTCAGTTGTCGTTGGAGGAGCCTAATTCGCCGACGAATAAATTTTCCCGTGATGCTCTTGGAAGACAGAGCATGTCGGAGAAGAGACACGCAGCGTTGGATGCGAAAAGCACCGATACCTACAAGAGGAATAAGAAGTTACGCGAGAGTCGGGAGAATAAACACGCTGATGAAGTGAAGGAGAACAAGGAGGATTCGAACAAGGAAAAGAAAGCACCTAGTGACGAGGGATCCTCGTACCAGGCTACGAGAAAGTATGAAAAAAAGTCGGACAATGTGAGCTCGGATTATCTTAATACCATTCCAGGTTGTAATAATAAATTAACGTCGCCGAGGAAACATTGGCTTGTTGATGATGTTCACGGAGAAGTGTCGGAGGGTACGAGATACAAAGACGAGGGGTTTTCCAATGCACGAGGAGACGTTAAGCAGGCTTCTTTGAATTCGGCTTTAGACGAACGGTACAAGAGGTCGAGAAAGAAGGGCGGTATTCGGTCCATGCTACGTCTTGGTAAAAACAGAAAGTCGCTCAACTTTGGCGACAACTTGGAAGGCAGACACGAGAGTAATAATTACTGCAGTGGAACCATCAACTATATAGCATAGTTGCCACACTCACAAATACTTTAGGACAAATCTACATATTTTTATATGGTTATATGAATGAATTCAAAATATATAAGAAATAAAAATTTATATATATATTATATATATATGAAGGATGAAATATATATAGTGTTACAGACAAAGTGGCATAATTGACTTTCAAAATTATTTTGTTTTAAGATAGATTTTTGTATTCCTTTGTAATTTGTATAGAAACATGAACTCATTCCAAAGTGCCTTATCTTCGTCGAGATTTGTGGATTTTTTTATGATTTTGTATATATCATTTTTGTACTTACTCGAAAAGCAATGACTACTGTTAAAATAATTGTTACCATCTGTTTTGTATGCACCTTGAACTTGAAAAGCAAACTAATTTCACGGACAAAACACAAACAAGAATTTGTTACTATGGTATTCGGCTCCATTTATTGGGCAATGAAAATTGTAAGTTTGTATTTTGATCTTGTTTTAACGATTATGTTTAAAGATGTATGAATATATTGTTAAATAAATTTGTTTTCTTTTTATTACAGTTTATCAACCGATCCAAAGAACCCTTTGTTTCCAGCAGAAAAGGTTTCGCACAAGGATAAATATTCAAAAACCCAAACCATATTTCTATTACAAAGCTCAAGTGATGAAGTTTATATTACCTTTTTACAAACATCCACATGAAGGTAAAGACTACAAAGATATTTGTGAAAATAAAATCGTAACTGTTCAAGAGACGGAAACTACACCATTCGAAAAAGTAATAGCCCGAGAAGTTCATCAAAAATTTTGTGAAGCAAAAATGTTGGCATTTCTTCATCAAAATTCAATCCCATTATATAGAGTTTATGACTTCAGAGTGCAGTTGCACAAAAAAGATATGGAACTAAAAATCTATGGTAAAAATGTCATGCAATTGGCATTGCAGGATACAATTTACGAACCCATTTTAACACTGTGCCAACCACGGCTTGTGCTCATCTTTAGTCCAAATGTAAATGCAACAGATTTGGAAAAAATTTTGAAAAAGTTTCCGCAATATGCTTTGTTAGGTGAGTTATAATTTTATTTCTTCATTTTTAATAATTATTTAATGATTAAATGTTTTAATTATAATTTAAAAATATAATTATGGTTACAATACATCATAAATATTGATTAGTTTAGACATTGTATTACACCTCTATTGTAGTGCGAAATAATGAAAATTTCATTTTGTTATGTTACAAGAATTATATACTTATCATTATATATATTCAAAATGTAATGTATTATTTATTTTTCTATGTTTAGCTGGAGTAATAGATAACACATTATTGAGCCGAAACGAATTCTTGCATTATGGAAAAACGGACCTAACGACGGCCCGTGCAGGTCTTGTTCAACTTCTTCAATCGGCCGGTGGCAATACCTTGAATACACAGCTCACTCATCATCAAACAACCCTGATAAGCCACTTGAAGCAAATAGGTACAACTGAATCACCTTGTGATGCAAAAGATTAATCGGTGCCTATATTTAAATCTATATCGATAAATTAATTGCGCGCTATAGATTTATATAAAGCTTTAAGTCGAGTATTTTGTAACAATAAAACTAAAAAACTGACGATTAGTGAGAAATCATTTTTCTATTCATTTAATCTCTAAACTCCTTATCCTTTGTTTATCAGTTTTACAAACATTAGAATTTTTGTTTCTGCTTTTTATTTATTTGAATGTTTACATTTTAGCATTATTTGTTTGCTCCAAAAATTATATCCTATTAGATAAATGTAACGACAAAAGTTTTTTAATTTTATATAATGAAGGAAAGTATAATTTGTAAATACAGTCTAAATGTTTGCAAGTGATTTATGAAATCTACACTATTTATTTGACTGAGCAGATATCAGAATGACATTTCTAAGAGCCATTCGATTTTGATGAGACATTTATTTAATGCTTCTGTATACTAATAGGATTTTTAGATTACTACTTCTCGTGTCTTGTAACCGTCAGTTATTTCGCTCCAAAAACTTTCTCGTTAGTTTGTGTTATTTGATTTGGAATTATCATATGGTCGATTACGTAAGATTTGTAACAAAAAGTTCTTGAAGAAAAAAATCAAATTTCAATTGTTAAGGACGTTTTGGAAATAATATCAAGATATTTTTAGAATATACACATTTTGTTATAATTGTTTATAAATAACATTAAATGTAACGTTTTTTATATTCTTATTATGAACAATACGTCTTTATGTAGAGTACATTTTCTTTTCATTTAAAATGTATTGTAATATTAGCAAAAAAAAGATTCATTTTTGAAAAAAATAATGAAAAACTTGTTTAAAAAAAGCAATTACATTACCGATAATATTTATTAACATTATATATATGTATTGTATAATATAACGAAGTTAAGATACTGTATATATTTGTGAATTTTTTGTATGCACTATTGTGAAGAAAATTTGAAAAGAAAGAATGTAAGTTTACGTAAATAAAGCAAAAACACATTATTCGAGTTGATGATGATAATGTAATTTATAATGAACAAACTTTTTTATAATTAACTGACAAATTCTGCAATATATTTTTTTGAATTCATAAATGACTCATTAATTAAACGAGTTTATATCTCAAAACTACAGTTTACGCTCCTCTTAATGTTCGTTTGTCTATGCAACGAAATTTCGCTTCTCGTTGCGTCAACATTTGTCCCACTTTTTTTAATTTTATACTTGTTTATAAATGCTTCAATGTAAACTTATTATTTATTTAATTAAATCATTTTTTGAATAAACTTGTAATAACTTTTTAATTAATGTCTTAAATAAACTTATAAAGATATTAAATATATTAATATTATAATTATTATAAAATAAGATTATTATAAAAATAATAAAATTAAATGTAAAAAGTTAATAAATAATAATTATTTAATAAATTTTATTAGTCATTAATTATTATAATTAAACTGTTTTGCGATGCTGTTTTTCATCACTTTTCCATAATAATATATCGAGTTTATTATTAATATTAATTCATATTAATTTATGAAATAAAAAAATCAGGATTTGATAAAATATTCGCTAATGTAAACAAATGGATGATTAGTTGCAATATGGACTAGAACATTTTAATTTGATTAGGTGATCCAACTCAAAATTACTGTTCTTTTTTTTTATCTAAGACATATACGTAGTTAATTATTATAAAATATTATTATTTATTAAACTATAATGTTACGAAAAAAACTTAATCAAGATTATTATGTTTCTTTTTTTATTCACATTATACGTATAATACATAAAAAGAGATAGAAAAACACGTTCAATGGATTTTATTGTGAATCATCACTGATAATGATTGTTAATTGAACAATGTAATATGTCCAAATAAATCCAGCAAGTAATAATATAATTATATTAAAATGTATTGCTTTTGTTTATTTGACACGCCAATTAATGTTTATTTGTTGATTTTCTAATTGATAAGTAAAGTGTCAAAAAAGTACACTTTATATGATAATAATAAAATATAAAAAAAAGAAAATAAAAACTATAAAAAATATCTGAAATAATTGCTTATATATTATATTATAAAATGTTAATTTTATCAGAAAAACAATTCACACATAATCTAATTATGTATATCAAGTAACAGTTATATTTATTGGCATTTCATCTTTATTTTTGTTCCATACGAAAACTCAAGAAAACATTTGCAAAAAATCTGTAACTTAATTTCAGTTTAATTAAATGATATTCCTTCAAAAAGTTATAATAAATATACTTAACTGAAAAATGTATTATATAAACGAAGACAAATTTTGAGTTTGTCACAGTATAAGCAACAAGTACATATACTTTTGTGCCATGAAGTATAAATCTGTTGCATTTAATTACATGATTACTGAAAAGTGTATCATATAAAGGTGTTTGAAATAATGTTCCATCGTTTAGTTGCATTCGAAAAAACAGTTGGTTTTTCAACAGGATTGTCTCAACGTTGCCGTTCAACGTATTTCAACCAGCAAGTAATCTCAGTGACAATAATTGCACTGCGGATGGCACTTGATGCCATTTTCGCCGCACCTGCAGCCGCCAGATGTGTCTCCTTTACCCTACAAATTAATTCAATAAATTAATGCAAATATCTTAATTAGTCGTGGGGTCAATTGAATTTTAATTTTATATTCATTTCAAATAAACAAAATTTAAGTTTTATTCTTAATATGATTTATTTTTCGTCTCATATTTTGTATTCTAAATAAAATAATTCAAATTAATTATCATTATAAGTTTTATATTATATTATTTAATTAAATAACGCTGATGATACAAAGAAATATAACATTTGAAGACATTAATTTATTACAATAATGATATCTCATTTCTGTAATGGAAGAGATGAGATAACAGTATTAAATTAGATTTCGCTATATGAGTAGGATAACATGTTAATTAAATATGATTTCTGTATATCGTTGGATTCAAGTAAGTTGTAGCCGAGACAAACGATTGTTTGGTGAAATAAAACTTTGATAAAATGTCAGGACTGATGAAATATCTGTTTAGATGAAGTATTAGATTGCAAGAAACGTTACTTTTGTAGAATATAAGCTCCATAAAATGTCAGTTTTGATCAAGTGTTTGGTCAGTTTAGAAAACTGTAATAACTATCACCTCAGCAGTTTTTTTTACAAATAAATAAAGTTGTCTCATGTATTAAAAGGTACGAATTGTTGATTTGTACAAGATTGTTAGATTAATAACTAAAAATAATTCTCACAAACTTATATTAAATTTTTAATTAAAGTTTTTTAATTAAAAAAATTACTTAATTTGCATTTTTATATTCACCATAATTTAATATATTATTTTTTTTACATAATCTATATTGTAAAAAAAGACAATTAGTATAATTACAATATCAATGTAATCGATTTAAGTGTTTTTTATCTGACATCTGGATTAAATTAATCAATACATTTTCATATTAATACAGATAATATGTAAATTACTTAAAAAAGAGGCAAATACAAGTGATTGTAATAACTGTAAAGTTGAGTGGATCGAAAAAATATTTCCGATGAAATGTGAATAAGTTATTTGAAATTAAAAAGTAGCGATATAAAAAGAATACGACGAGGAAAATGAGAAATTGATTACCCCTGGTCCCCAGCGAGGTCCTCGTGTAACCCAGCATATTTCCGTTTTGCACATCGAGCAGCGCAGCCAATCGCAGCCCCATTTTTTCATAAGAACCACCGCACACGTGGGACAAGGCAGTGCCTCACCCCTATCGACCATTTCCTCGAGCATCGCCGCAGTCCTTTTCGATTCTTGATCTGTCTCTTTGGAAAACCTTATTTCCTCCTGATACTGTCGACAGTTTTTCCCCATGTGTATTGCCTACAAATTTTATGTCCAATATAAGCAAACTTGACGAGCTGATCAAACGTCCGCATTCTCGCTTCCTCTTCTTCTTCTTTTTGCTTTTATTTTCGAATCACAAACTTCACCGTCGTCGTTCAATTGGCACTGTTTCTTTCGGTTGTTTTGACGTATGCCAGAAGCTTCGAATGAATTCGACAAAAAGTTTTCGCTTTTGCGAATTCTGCAGTCGAAACTGACTTAGTTTTTGATTGATCCTCTCTTACTGACACACAGTTCAAATGTATATATGAACTTTGTCGTTAAAATTCACCATTGCACTTTAATTCTTTATGTACAAGAGAATACTATTTTAAAAAAACTTTTTAATATGTTCAATTATTTGTTCTAAAATTTACTCTGCATATTATATTTCGTTATTTTATTTTTTCAATATTTATTTTTTTTTCGATTGAAATATAAATTTGTTATTAGAATTTGTATTTCATATTTGTTTATTTACAGAATTCATTTTTTCCTCACAGTTATCCGAATTTTGATGTTTTTTTTATAGTATATTTAAATATTAATGTTTTTATTTGTATTGGTTTAACGTATAAAATAGCAACGAAATGTGATAATTATGATTTCTAATAGTTTATTTAACAAATATTAGTATTTATATTAAATGTATAACTTTCTGCTTTATGTGTAAAAATTTAACTTAATTGAAAATGAATGAATCAAATGAATACGATTTTTAATTGCAACTACAATCGATGATTTTAAAATGTTATTGAGTGAACACTGTGTAAACAAATTATTTTTGAATAAAATAGAAATTTGCCTGGAATTTAATTATAGAATTTTCACTTTAAAAGAATAATTAAAAAAAATTATTTGAAGCAATAACTTGTTTATTAATTAATATATTCTCCCTGTTGGAATAAGAATTTATTTTGGATATTTGATGAAGATAGTTTAATTACACTCTCATATGTAGTTCGAAGTTATCAAAGCTCACTCCATATAACGAGTTTGTTAAATAAGTCAATATTTGGTTATTTTAGCCAAATAATTTTGTCATGATTTAAGTAATAATAAATATATATGTACGAATTGGTTGTACATTGATTCAATAAATCTTTTTCTAATGCAGGTTTACTTATGATTTGATCGAAGCTGTATATTTTCAATCAATAATTTATTACTTGTCACATCTAATTAGTTGATTTTCAGTTTTCAAAGCAAAAGTACAAGCAATATAAACATTTATAAATAAAAAGATATTTCAGCATCAGAACGATGTCAAAGTATTTATATTGATTAGTTTGCGTATTATTTTCAAACATATTAAGTTTTAATATATACATAATTAAATATTTATTACTTTAGCAGGAAGCGCGCGCTCTTTTTTTACTTTCTATGTAACAATTTTTCAGTATGTAATATCATTTTACATAACATATAAATTGTATTTATAAGATATTTTAAATAAAATTAGGTATTCATAAATTTAAGATACATTTATAAATGCAATGTGAAAAAAGCAACTTTAAACTCCATCGAAGGAATTGTGATTGTTCTCAATATTGACAACCCGGACAACCAGAATTTCAGAAAAAATCTTGAATCTTGAATCTTGAAATTCCAAATGAATTCAAAAAGATTTCAAAATGAATTTCATAATTTCAAATTGATATCATATTAACTTCATTTGGACTTCCCTGGCGTCGAAGTTTGCACCATAATTACACTAAAAATTTTGAAGTGTAAAAAGAGTGTAAAAGTAGTGTAAAAAAAGTGTAACAGTAGCGTAAAAGCAGTGTAAAAATGGTGCAACGGCGGAACGATTTGCACCATGCTTAATTGAAACCTTCAGTACACTTTATTTACACTTTTCTTACACCATCGATACACAATGAATATACTTTTCGTACACCATTGGTACACCATGATGACATTTATCGTACACCATAACTACACTACGATTTTTTTTAACGTTTCTTACACCATTAATACACTACGTTTAAACTTTTAATACATCGTAAATACACTTGATTTAAACCTTTCATACACTATAAATACACCATATTTATATCTTTCTTACACAGTTAGTACCCTACATCATATTTACCTTAACATACACCATAATTACACTATACTATAACCGAGCAATTGCCACACCATTATATACCATAATTACACTACACTTTTTAATTAATTAAATTAATTATTAATTTAATTAATTAAAATTATTAATCAATTAATTAAAATTTCAAATATGCGCGCCTTTTAATAAGCGAATAAAAAATTATAAGTTTTATGTAAAAGTTGCTTCCAACTTATATATCTCTAGTGTCAACTTCATTACGAGAAATCTGTACGAATATGAATAAGCGACACC
>JABFPJ010002986.1:0-17572 GCA_022817425.1 Gryon sp. ZL-2020 | reverse complement strand
TTAAAAAGCGGGCCCTGGATTGGTAAAGTCCGGGTTCGCCTCGTTACGGGTAAGCCTGGACTGGGCCAATGTAGGCCCAATGTTGGATAATTCGTTGCAGGGTTGGAAGGTAGGGCCAATATAGGGCCTAATAAGGGCCATATTCAGGCCCAATAAGGGTCTGAAACGCCTACCCACACATTCCCTGTATAGGGTTTTATGGGCAAGCCAAATTAGTCTCATATATATACTATAGTAGAATTAAGTTGATGTTTACAAAACATTTCATTAGAAGTCTTCGTAGCTCAGTGTGTAAGATGTTTAACTTTCACGTTTGGGTCTTGAGTTCGATTCTCCATAAAGCATTTTTGAACAAATATTTTACATAAATGTTGACTAAACCCAGGTGTGCCTGCTGAGGCTTAATTAGGCCAACATTGGATTTCATCAAATATCCCATATCAGGGAGGCCTCGTTAGGCCCATATTAGGAATACCTAACTAGGTAATTTATAAGTTAGTGTTTCAAACCAATGTGGGTCCCTCAAAAATCCCACATAGGGCCAATGTTGGTCCAATCTTGGAACAGGGTTTGCCTAAGAAGGCCCCAGGTTCAGCCAAGGTCAAAATTCTACTAGGGATACTATTAATGTGAAATTCCTGTTGCAACATTCATATTATTTCATACTTAATTTTTATCTATGAAATACTATGAACGTATACTCAGGACAATCATTAAAATAATGATTTTAGTCGTAGTTAAGGCTTATTTTGTTTATTTATCAATATTGGTATTATATGAATGTGAAAAGATAAATCTTTTTATATTTATATAATGGCTAGAGAGTCACAGTCAAGTTACAGTTAAATCACATTTGAACTCACTGTGAATTCACTGTGAAGCTACTGTGTATTCACTGTGAGACCACTGTGAAATAATATGTGAACTGACTCTGAGGTCACTGTAAACCTATTGCGAGTAAACTATGACTTAATTACAGTGACTCACAATTAGCTCACACTGAGTAGGAAATTGTTCATATCATGTAAATCCCATATGACTAATTTGTGATTTACATGTGAATTCACAGTTAACTCACTACAAACATTGTGGTTGTCTGGGGAGATGCATACCAGAGCCACCTAGCGTGGGGCGATCTTGAATTCTTTAAAATGGTTGTGGATTGACTTAGCAGCTAACGCTAATATAATTATACTTATCTCTTCGGACGAGACTCTACGTATAATTAAGATCGAACTTGGTAAGTTCGTTTGATCTTATAATTTTTCATTATCTGTCAGGTCGTCTATTACATGTGGATTATCTTAGGTGTACTGTAGAAAATACAGATTAATTATACAAATTAAATTTATAAACATTTTTTTCAGTATTCATTTTAATTTTTTCTTTTCCCAATTCCACAGTTCATCATGTTTTCTGGCAACCCAATAAACCATAAAAGTCACAGGACGTCTTTGTGACGTCGTGGTGACTTTGTATGTGTATTGCATGTAGATCACAAAGAAGTCACATTAGATTCCTTTTTTCCGTTTCAGTGTGACAAATAGGTGACGTCCCATTATAGTGTCACAGGGACGTCACTGCGCCTTTGAAAAGTGACGTTCTGGTGACCTTTATTTTTTTATTATAATCATAACTTAGCAATGTTGTTGTAATGTTAAGACTGTTGTTGTAATGTTACGAATGGCTTGAACTTGATAATTCACGTTCATCAGAGTCTGTTCGCATAGTTTGCACAAAAAATCGCACTCTTCTTTCAATTTATTATAATTTGCCAAAAGTTATGTTCTTATAAAATGGTTTATCTTTAGAGTTTATCTGTTTAGAGTTCAAAAGTTTCATATTATTATGTACAACTTTCTAAAAATAAACGTGAATCCTTGAACATATCACGTTGAAGATTTGATATGAATTGATATAATTCTTTTTTGAATTGCGAATATTGTATACAATCTATGCTTATTTTGCAAAGATGATTGACGATGCTAAGGTGGAAACTAATTTTATATCATTTTTCTTAGAATATTACGAAAAAAAATATCAAAAGCGAATCGAAGAACATTTTATAAAAAATATAAAGAATAACGAATTGCGTGAAAGATTTACAACTGTAATTAAAGAAATAACTTATATGACAGAAATGAGAAATTGGCAAAAAAATGTATTTGTATGATAGTAATAAAATAATCAATGTGTAAATAATTCAACGACGAATTTAAAATGCAAATATTGCGGCGTGAAACAGTAATGATATCGAAATCAATGTGGTTAAAAGAGCATGGAAACCATTGTTGATTACATTTATAATGTACTTTTTTGTCCGGTTTTTGTAGCATTTAGTTTGCAAATTACTTTTCACTTACGTTCGCTTTAATCAAATCTCAGCTTTATTCTTCGCGTAATTGAACGATTTTTCTAATTTCTTTTTTTTATAATGTAAATAGTTATTAATTGGAACTGAATTTGTATTTATGCGTCAAATGCACACATTTTCAAAGTACGTTTTATGAAATGTTATTCAGTTTTTGCTTTCCTTTTTTTTTATTCAATTCAGTTATATGAAATTATTATTTTTTTTGTTTAGTTTTCGAATGAGAATGTGAGTGAACGAGAGAAGTTAAGAAAAAGAATAAGGATTTTTTCGTAGACGAATGTACTTTTTTAAAGTATGAACTTTTTTTTTCATTCGATGTTTGTATAGAATTAAAATGCTTGTAAGTAGCATTCGGTTTCGTTCTTGAGAAGATACGAGTAATGAAAAATGACAAAAAAAGTAATAATAACCCTGAAAACACATATTGCCCAATAAATCCCCAAAGTTGCGTCCCAAGAATTGCTCAATTTTCATCCAATTTTTGAATTCTTTAAATGGTCAATTATTTATAATTTATTGACGGTTTTGTGCAAAAATTAGTTTATTTCCTATAATTCTTATGTAAAAGGAAAATGTACTTCTAATTTTGATTAAAAATAACATTAATGTAATTAATGGTTATGTTACTTCTCTAATTTCAATATGACATTTACGTATAAACAGAAACAAATAGTTTGACATGCAATTTTACGAAAAGCTAAATTGTTTATAGAACAAACGATTTGAAGATGATTTATTTTTTAATTTAATAAATTGTATTAATTTGTAGACTATATTGATTAATTATGCATACAGTAAAACAGTTTTTCATTTCTAACATTCAACAATTGAGTGAAAATTGGGCAATATTTGAGACGCAGCTTTGGGGAATTATTGGGTGCTTGTCACGATCTGTATGTGTTTACAGGGAATGAACATACTTGTAAATCTTAAACTGTTAATAATTGTAAAATAATTACTGTTAAGAATGTAGGTAATAGAAATTACCTATGTTAATATTTATACAATATATAAAAATTATAAATTGGAATAAAAGAGTCCAATGTTTAATATCTCATTATTTTATTTACAAGACATGTATTAATATGGACATCGTTGTCAAAAAGATATGTTTTCAATACAATATTAATAATTATCAGTTAATTTTATCGCTCTGTAAATTTGCATTAAAAATAGATTTTATATTTTATTTTTTTTCTTTTGAATTTCGAATGAGAATGTGAGTGAACATACTTGTAAATCTAACACTGTTAATAAATTGTAAAATAATTACTGTTAAGAATGTAGGTAATAGAAATTACCCATGTTAATATTTATATAATTTACAATACATGCAAATTACAAATTGGCATAAACGTTTCCCTTCCAATGTTGAATATCTCATTATTTTATTTCCAAGACTTGTGTTGATATTGACATCATTATCAAAAAGATATGTTTCCAATACAAAATTAATAATTATCAGTAATTTTTATCGCTCTGTAAATTCGTACTAAAAACACATTTTATTATGATAATATATATTAATAATAAACACCAATACACGAATAAGAAGGATTAGCAAATTTCGTAAAAGGTGTTTTTAAAGAATAACGAAAAATTGATTTTTTAACATTCAACTATAAATAAGAACTATGTTATCAGTGACACCTAATTTTCATTGACATGTATATTTATTTGAAACAAATAGAAAAAGTTGAAAATACTTGACGAAATATTTAATGTGATAAGTCGATGAAGAATCTATTGATTATTAATTATACATTTGTTACGGATAATTTGCTGGAAAATTGATTTTTAACGCAGCACAAGTGTATTTTTATGATGCAATTTGTGAAAAATATAATTAAGTTGAATATGAAGTGAAAAAAGTCAATTTTGCAAAGGTATGTAAAAGTTATAAGAATATTGTTTTCTTTTTCTTCTGAAATGCGGAATAATTATTTTCGTTTGTGGAATATAAATTATTGTATTTAAGCGAATGAATCACTCAAGTTATCATGAAGAAAAATTGTCATATCTACGAAAATTGCTGAAATTTATGTAAAAACAGATTTTGCCATTACTTTAATTTTAATGTTCAGAGAATTATCACCTATTACACTAAAATTTGTTTATAGAATTCTTTGGATTTAAATCATTTAGTAATGTCAGGTATAGATATTTTTATTTCTATTTTAAGTCAAATTTATTCTTATTAGTGAATTAATAATTAAAATTTATAATTAAACCATAGCAAAATATTTACGACGATGTTACGACGACTAATGTTTTCGAATTGAAAAATTCAACAAATTTATGAATATTTCATAAATTTTTAAAAATTTGAAAATGTAAAAAAATTGATGAATATTTAAAAACTTTCGAAAATTTGACCAATGTCTTGAAACTTTTAAAAGTTTGAGAAATATTTAAAAATTAGAAAATTAGAATTTTTCGAAAATTTTTAAAAATTTGCGAAAGATTAAAACATGGAAATAGGAGAATTTTTTGAAAAATGTTTTTTCTGTTTCAATTTACATATTCTTCTATTATTTCTGTTGGAAATTTTAATATTTAATGTTACGACGATGTTGCGACGATTAATCGTCGTAACCGTTTCGCTAGGGAATGTTATAGTCATATATTTATGAATCATATCATATATTTAATTAAAAAAAGTTAAAATTAATAATATTAAATTTATTTTTATTCTTTTACATTAGTTTACAGCTTTTTAATCATTTTTATCTAATTAAATGTTAAGTTGCAGTAAGAATTTCAAGGATATAATGTAGTTGCAAAAAATTGTCTATGCATCTGTTTAAATAATTTTAATAGTATACTAAGCTCTAAATAAAAACCTAAGATTAAAATTAATTACTGTGTTTATTGTACATTCATATATATCATATTTTTAAATAATTGTTAGATTATAATGCAAGTGTACAAATCTTACAAAATATTTTTTAAGTTACAAAATGTTTAAATAAAGTTGTTGACAAAATTATTAAAATAACAAATAAACAAATATTATTATAATTTGGAATAATTTTCATTTTTGATTTCATATTATATCATTATTTTTACACATTTTCAGAATTACTTACAATGATTATCCTGGCTTTAGGTTTTTTACTTTGTCTATCAGGAAGTTTGGCAAGAAATCAGTTTCCAAACCATGCAAAAAGTGAAAAACCACATATTATAATAATTTTGGCTGACGATTATGTAAGTCTTTGATAATTATAATATTATTCACATATTCAATACTTTAACAAATTTTTTTTAATTTTTACATATCAGGGTTGGAATGATGCAAGTTTTCACGGAGCCAATCAAATTCCGACACCGAATCTCGACGCTTTAGCTTACAATGGAATTATATTAAATAATCACTACGTTCAGTCAATGTGTACCCCAAGTAGATCAGCTCTAATGACTGGTAAATATCCCATAAAAATGGGTATGCAACATTCAGTTTTAGTAGAACCTGAACCCAGGGGTCTTCCTCTTCAAGAAAAATTGCTTCCCCAGGTTTAAAAAGTTTAAATCTCCATTTTATTCTTTTAAAGTTAAATTAGTTGATAAATTAATGTAATATATATTTTTAGTATCTGAAAGATATTGGTTACAATACTTATGCCATTGGAAAATGGCACTTGGGATTCTTCAAGACTGAATATACTCCAATTTATCGAGGATTTGATTCCTTTTTGGGATACTGGAATGGACTTAAAGACTATTATTCTCATCTCGTAGAATCTACAGTAATAAAATCAAAGTTTAATGTCACAATACTACAACCAAAAAAGTTTCTTATAAATAAAATATAAATGTGGTATTTTTGAATTTAGTTCGAAAGATGGGTTGGTTTGGATATAAGAAGAAACTCATCCATAGCCTGGGATTTGATTGGCAAATATTCAACAGATGTATTCACAGATGAAGCGGTAAAAGTAATCCAAAACCACGACAATAATCGTCCAATGTTTTTATATTTATCGCATTTGGCCGTTCATAGTGGAAATCAGTATGATCCCTTCCAAGCGCCATACGATGAAGTCGCTAAATTTCCATACATAAAGGATCCTGAACGCCGAGTTTATGCAGGTAGGAATATATGTATTACAATATTTAAAAACAATATTGAGAATTTAATTATTAATATTTTTCTATAGCGATGGTTTCGAAAATGGATCAAAGCATTGGAAAAGTCATCAAAGCCTTAGGCGACAAAGGAATGTTGGAGAACAGCATAGTCTTGTTTATGTCTGACAATGGAGCTCCCACGATAAATGTGCATAGCAATAGGGGCAGCAACTATCCATTCCGAGGAGTAAGCTTCTCTTCTACTATTGAAAATCCTATTTTCACATAGAAATGTTATTTTTAATAGTATCTAATGAAAAGATTCAATTGACATTGTAGATCAAAGCAAATCCTTTTGAAGGTGGTATTCGCTCAGTTTCTTGTATTTGGAGTCCTATGATCAAAAAGAATCAACGAGTTTCGAACCAAATGATGCATATTGTGGATTGGTTGCCTACACTTTTGTATGCTGCGGGTAGAAATATAAAACAAAAATATTACTTGACTAAGTTTCTTTAATCTATGTTTAGAATAAAGGATGAAAAATTGTATTCATAAATTATTGTAGGTATAAACCCAGACATGCTTACGGACATCGATGGTATAAACATGTGGCCAGCTTTATCTGAAAACCATATAAGTCCACGAACTGAGTTTCTTGTAAATATAGATGATATTGCTGAATTTAACAGTGTTAGATATGGAGATTATAAGTATATTAGTGGCAAAGTTGCTGAAGAAGTGCACTGGTATGGCGAAGAAGGTAGAAATGATGACGATCCAATCTACGATCCAAACTCAATCTTACTGAGTTCAGCTGGAAAAACTTTCACAGCGTTTATAACTGAACAACAAATTGCGCTACTCAGATGGAGAAGGAATAATAATTTAACGTCAGATCTGAATATGTTGTTTGATGATTTTAATGTTTTGACTGCAAAGAAGGTATTGAAACTTCGAGGTGAGGCAGAAATTAGATGTAATGTGCATAGAAGACAGCAGGTATATATGCTTTTTTTAATGAATGATAAGAATAAGTCAGTTAATAATAAGAAATAATGATTTTTGTTTGTTTAGGTCTACTGTGATCCTAGACAAAAACCTTGTCTTTATAATATCAAAAAAGATCCATGTGAGATGGTGGATATTTCAGCATATAATCCAGTGTTAGTAAACTACATGGAACATCTTATTAATGAACATAAAATAGGCATGATTCCAGCACAGAATTTAAAAGCTGATCCAAAATCAAATCCAATTTATTGGAACAACACGTGGGTCAATTGGAGGAGTGAACTTAAGTCACGTGAGACAAGAGATTCACCAAATCGTCCAATTTTCGGGTATATTTTTGAAACTTACTATATGTTCCTAAATTTCATATTTTTTAAACAAAAATAATATTATTATAAATATTTTTAGGTATGGACAATCTAAAATTCCATTTTCTAACGGATATGAAATTTGGCAAAGAGATAATTTATATTGTGATCTTTATTAAGATATTAATTGAATAAAAAATAATTATGTTGTAAAAAAAGTTGTCCTTTCTATCTTTTATTATAACGATAAAAAATAGAATTTGAAAGAGGAGCAACAAAAAGAGAATGACAAAGTCCATTATCAAAATATACTTTATTAAAAACTGTATGTACGCACATTGTTATAAAACACAAATTAGAATGATCAACTCTTCACAAGCAATATCTCTTCGTTTATTATATTTATATATGTTACAACAGTTTGTTTAGAAAAGACAAAATCTCTTGTCTGTCTATATTTTACGGCCATCGAAAGCCGCTTTTCCCATCACTGTGGAGGAAGTTAGATTGAATCAACTCTTAATACAAAATAACGAAAAATGTACAATTTTCCAAAGCAACTCTCTTATAAATACTTTGATAACTATAATACAATATAACTGCAATATGGTACAATTAGTTTCTTTCTTTTTGCTCGTAGAGACGAATGAATAAACTTCGTAATCGTTTCTGTCTCCTCAGCGTAACAACAAATTTTACAATTGTCTTGGCAGTCGGATTCCTGTTTTGGAATGTTTCCAAAGGCAAGGAATTATGTTTTATATTTCATTGTCGGACAGGTCGTCTATCACATGTGGACTACCTTCGGTGTACTGTAGAAAAATGCAGATTAATTATACAAATTAAATTTATAAACATTTTCAGTATTCATTTTAATCTTTTCTTTTCTTATCGAAATTTTCTCCTCGTGCAATAAAATTTAGTATGCAATACGTATTCACCTTTTCCCCCACAGCCAATTCAGTAGAACGCTCGACTGACTCTGAACATCCCTCGCTAAAAGAAAAAAAAAGACATTCATTTTATAACAATAATACATTACCAATTTTTCCAATTAAAAAATATGAAAAACAAAATCTTCTTTAGAAAAAAGATCAAAAATATCGATAAACCTTCGAAAAAGATACTTACTACGCTAAGTCAAAGAGTACTTAAAAATACATAAAAAAAATTCTAGCAAATTTAGTTGATTATCTAATAACATAAATTGTTAAGTTTTATACATACAAAGTGTATAATTGGCATTAACTAGGCGCGCAGCTGCTTCTGGAGGCAGTGAACTTAAAACTTCTTTGTGAGCAAGTAAAGACATTTGTTGATTGTGCCTGAACTCTCGATCGTCCTTCAGTCTTATATCCTTTGCATGACCCACGTTGTGCAGTTGTGACAGCCTAAAGGGAAAACTAGCTTATAGCATACTTCGCTTACAAATAAATATACAACATGTCAACAATACAAAATTGCAGTTGCAATGTACAATTTTAAGATTTTATGACACATAAAAGCCATAATAATTTTAAAGGGAATAAATGAATAATATTTCTATGTGATTTATCTAAAACTTACGAGGAAAATGATAAAAAAAACAAATTAAGTGAACAAGTCAAAAGCAAATTTCTGAAAAGAAAATCCTGAATCCTCAGACAAAATTATTAATCAATTTACTTTCATTAAAAAAAGTTCTAAGTCTAAAAAATAATCAAAAATACTCATCGATACTACTCAACTGTACTAAACTGACTAAAATAGCAAATTACAAAGAAAAAACCCTCATACTTTTTAACAAGGGCATCATGGTCCTCCTCAAGACCAATAGGCGTATGAATAGCTTCCTTCGCAATTTCAACAGGACCTTCAGATTTCTCAGGCGACGATTTTTCAACCACCGGCAAAGTCGCGGACGATTCTTGTTCCTTAGACGTCGCGTCCGTGATTTTCCTCAACTCTTCATTAATTCTAATAGCATTCGACAATCTTAATTGCAACGTATCCCTTTCTTCAAGCAATTGCATCAATTCTTGAGTTAGTTCTTCGCAACGAACATCCCGTTGATGAAGCATGTAAAGTGCCACATCTAATTCACTCGAAGTGGAGTCCTTATCTCCTTCGGGGTTAATTTGATCTTTTCCATCGGAAATCGTGCTGATACTGCGTTTCAATGCCGTTTGTAATAACTCGAGTTCTTGTACTTTGTCTACCAGCTGGCGTTTCAGGTCGTCGACCTCATCTTCCTTCTTGAGTAAAATCGCTTTGAGCTCCGACAATTGCTTATAATCTTCAGCAGACAAAGCATTTAGATCCTCAATTCGAACGTCCCGCTCGTGAAGAGTCACCTTTAAGTTGTGAATTTCCGTATCCTTTGTTATACTCAACTCAGCCAATCGTCGTTCTTTTTCTGCCAGGTCATTTCGGGCGATCGTTATTTCTCGATCTTGTTCATGGATCTAAAAAATATTCATCAATTTAAATATTACATTAAATTATATACAATATGCAAATATTATATGTTCAAATATAATAATAAAATATAATTTATACAACATTTTTTCATTCTTACCTGTTCATGACACTCTTCAATCTGCTTCATCAAATCCTCGATCTCCCGATTCTTCATCTCCAACTGTTCCAAAATCTCCCGTTTCTCTTGCTCCTTTCTCTCAACAATCTCAGTAATCTCCACACTTTTATTTTCCAACAATTTCCTTATCTTCTCCTCATATTCCTCCACTGTCTGCCGTTTTTCCGATTCTAATGACTCCAGAGCCATTTTGTATTCTTCACTCATTTGCTCATATCTCTTACAACTTTCAAGCTCACTTCTCAAATCAGTAACTACAGCCTGTAGTGACTCCAACTCGCGATGCTTCTCAAACACCTGTGCATTCAGTATTTCAACACTTTGCCTCAATTCCAGATCCTCAGTCGGACTTTCAATCGATTCCTGTAATTTGGCATCTTTTTCACCAATAACATATTTCAGTTCATTAATTTCCTGTTCCTTCTGGTGCAATTCATTTTGCAATCTCACAATCTCGTCTTGATTCATCAAAACTCGTTTTTCCACCGACTCGTACCGCGCCTCTTCCCTATTTTGATATTCCTGTAGTTGCGATGCCAGTTGCTCTTTTAACTTCGTATTTTCCTCCTGACAATCGGCTAAAGCCATTTCCAATACAGCCTTTTCGTTGTACAATTTATTAATAGTATCCTGCAGATCCTGCAGAATTTTTGGATAAGTATTTTTGTTCAATGCATAAGTCAAATTATCGATTTCCACTTGCTTAGCAATCAATTCGGTCTTCAATTTATGCACATCATCATCTTCACCCATAGTAAATACCGGAATATTATCTAAAGGATCCGCAGACTCTTTTTTATTCATATCCAAAAGTCTCTCAATTTCCGACTGCTTCTCCGATAATTGAACACTTATTGTATGAATCCTTTCATCCCTTTCCATCAAATTCTGTTTCATTTCATTAATCTGCTGATCTTTCGCCGTCAAATGATTAACTAAAACATTGAAATTCGTCGCCTCGCTTTCCATAATCATACTCAACCTCTCAATTTCAACCTGATCTCTTTGTATAATTTCATTCAGTCGATCTTGCTCCTTCCAACCTCTTGCTACATTGTCAAGGCACTTATCAAAGTCGTTACTGCATCGCTCCAAGTTCATAGTTTTCTCAGTCAAATCCACCTTCAGACCCAATTTCTCCTCCAACAAAGCACTTCTTCGCGCAGCTTCTTCGTACAATAAATCCTTTAATCGAAGCACTTCAGTCGAGTATCTTTCAACTTCCTCAGCATATTTCTTCAATTCCGATTCACAGTGAGCGATTTGAGACTTTTGCTGAATTAATTCCTGTTCTTTTGAAGCACTTCCGGCCTGACATGAAGCAAATATCGATTCTTTTTCGTTCACTATGTACTGCAATCGTTGCAATTCTTGCATGTGTTTTTCGATGTCAATATTTTTTGCATTCAACTGTGCTATGTACTCCTGTCGAGAATACTCTAATTCATTAAGTTTTTCTTTCAGTTGTTTGATTTCTTCAGTTTGAATATTTAGAGCTTGTTCTTTTTCGTAAATAACCGACATATATTCGTCCAATTTAATTTGCTTTTGATTTATATCCATCAGCAACTTTTCATTGGTTTCATGAAGACTTCGTTCTACTAAGAGTCGATCGTCGCACTGACGTTTCAGTTCTTCTTTCAATGCCGCAACTTCTTGTACTCGCATATTAAGTAACTCAGAAACATCCATCAACGACGTTGAAGCATTTGAAAATCTCTCCTCGACATTTGACATTGTGCTTAACTTCTGCTCAACCGATTCTTTCTCTTCACGTACTTTTTGTAAATCTTCCTGTAAAGTCGCAATTTCACGCTTCATCGTGTTTTCCATGGCAGCCAAATCAGCTTCATGTTTCAATATTCTTTCGTTCAACTCTTCTTGCAATATTTCATTGTTCTTACGAATTGTTTGAACTTGATCGTTCGCGTCCATGAGAGTCTGTTCATACTGTTTGCGCAGAAAATCGTACTCTTCTTTCAATTTATTATAATTTGCCAAAAGTTCTTCAAGTTTCTTATCTGCATCTGACTCTGACGATAATTTTGACTCTAATTCAAGTCTCGTGTTCTTTTGTTCAGACAGCAGTTGTTGCAGCTGTTCATTTTCAGTCGCCAAAGCTTCGACACTTTCCTTCAGTTCGTTTATTTGTTCTCGATGTTTTTCAATTTCACATAAAGATGGTGTTGGCGGTGATTCAATATTTTCCACTGGTGGAGAAATTTGAGCTTCTGCGACTGGCTCTTGTATCTCAACCGATGGCTCAACTAACGAAACCGACTGCAATTGAGCTTCCAAACTCTCCAACTTCGCCGACAATTCCTTATTTCGAATCTCATAAACCTCTACAGTCATATCCTGACGTTCTTTCATCTCCAAATATCGTTCATTAGCCGCTACCAGTACGTCTATTCTCTGCGCTAAACTTTCCTTCTCTTCCAAAGTTTCTTTGTGTTTTTGTTTTACTTCTTCTAATGCTTTTTCTAACGACGTGATCTGAGATTTCAGTTCGTCGACAATCGTCTGATTTAAATCGCATAAACTGCTCGTCGATTTTTGCTGATGCAGCTGCATCAGTTTCTCCTGCTTAATCTTTTGCATCAACTTCTTCATCGCCTTGTCGCACTTCACTTGTAATGCTTTATTACTGTCTAACAGCACTTCTTTTTCTCTTTCCAGGTTCTTGATTTCACATTCTAAGTTCGTTATTTTTGCCATCAACTCGGATTCTAGGTTCTCTGGCTTGGTTTCTGGGTCTGGAATCTGCTCTGTGCTCCAACCCCAACCTTCCTCAAGTTCTAATTTCTCAACATTTTCTTCATCCCAACCTTCCTGTTGAATCTGAGTTTCAGCTAAAGGTACCTTAACAACCTTTTCAGATTTTTCCACCACTTTTTCTTTATCTTCCTTCAGTGCCATCAGTTCTTCTTCCACTTCACTCTTCTGCCTTCTAACTGCACTCAGTTCTTCTTCAGTATCACTCTTTTGTCTTTTAATTTCATTTAATTCTTCCTCTATTTCAATTTTCCGTTTATTTATTTCACTTAAACTCTCTTCATCTTCACTCTTCTGTCTCTTCACTTCCTTTAGCTCTTCTTCAATTTCATTCTTCTGTCCTTGAATTTCATTTAGTTCTTCTTCAATTTCCTTCTTCTGTCTTCGAACTTCATTTAACTCTTCTTCAACGTCTTGCAGCTTTGCTTGTATGTCATCATTATCCTTTTGATATTTCAAGATGTCTTCTTTCAAATTATTGATTTCAACTTCATTATTGTTAATTAATTTATTCATGTCTGTGCTCTTTTCATTCAAACTGAAAATCGTACTCTGAAGTTCTTCTATTTCCTGAGTTAAGCCTACTTGTTGTATACTCAAGTTATTCAATTTCATCTCTAATTCTTGCTTTTCCGCAATTAGTTCCTTAATTTGAATTTCAAAATTCCTTTGATCATCTTCCAATTTAACTGAAAGAGCTGATTTTTCTTCCTTTAAATTGGTGACTTCATTATAAAGTTGTTCCAGTTGTTCATTTTTCTCATTAATAATCATCTTTAGTGTCTCGATTTCTTCACGATCCGCACCACACAACGGACCCAAATGCCTCTGGAACTCACTTCCCAAGTTTGTAAACTCCACATTAACCGATCCAAGTTTAGCCTGAAGCTGTGAAATTTCATCGGTAAATCGAGCTTGTGCCTGCTGCGCTTCTAACCTTTCCTCACCAATTTGAATACTTAACTTTTCCAGTTCCTGCGACAATTTACTGCACTGATTATCCCGTTCTTCAATTTGATTTTGCAGTTGTCTAATCGTACTCTCATGATCTGGCGCCAAATCAAACGCTTTGAACGCATCAAACATCGGTGTCTCCTCCACTTCTTCTTTCTTTGTTTCTTCTTTGCCATCACCTTTCAATTTCACAATCTCTGCTTTTAAAGATTCAATTTCCTCCTCATATTGTTCTTTCAGACGTTCTTTTTCTGCTAAACTTTCTCGTAATCTTTGCAGTTCATCAGCCAAAACTGGATCTGGCCTGTCCAAGGTGTCCTGTAAAGTTTCACTCAATTGTTGTAAACTAGTGATTTTTTCCATCAATTCTTTGTTTTCTTGCATTGTCTCGTCGAGCTTTTTCTTCATATCTTCATTGACTGTTCTTAAAGTGTTATATTGAATAGTTAGTTCATTATAAGCTTCTCGAATGTTAACTCCTTGTCCCGTTTGATTGAATCTTAAATCCTCTTGCATCTGAACAAAATTGCCAATCGAAGTCGCCAATTCATTGTCCAAATTTTCGATTTCCGCATCCCTCTCTTGCAACTTGGCTTCCATCTCACGAACCATCGCATGACAACTTTCGCAATGTTCACAATGATCACTTTCTTCTTTTGCTGTCTGTGTTTCGCCGTCTTCTTTCACCACCTTCGCAGTTTCCAATTGATCCAATTGAATACGTCTTTCTTCAGCGAGTTTTTCAGCTTCCTCTAATTTATTCCTAATTTCTTCTTGTTCTGTTAAGAGACTTTGAATTTGATTTTTATATTCATCAATTTGTTGACCTAAATTATTTATGGATTCACTATTAGCAGACAACTGATTTTCCAACTCCAAAACTTTATTATCTCTATCTTCCAATGACGTTGTCAACTGTTGTATATTTTGATTTAGAACTTCCTTTTCATTTTTATCCAGCAATGCCTGCTGTTTAAAGCTTTCAATCGTTAGTTCCAATTCACTCTTTTCAGAAGTTAACTGCTGAATATTCAAATTTAAAGCATCTTTTTCTTCCTTCAAATTTGTAATCTTTTGCTCTAATTCTTCACTATGAGAACTTAACTGTTGCTCTAAGTTCACAATCTTATGCTCCAACTCTTCACACTGAGCGATTTTCTTCTTCAACTTCGCTGCATACTTCTTCATTCGATCCATCTTGTTCTGAATATCTTGCTCCAATTCACTTATCTTTGTCTCATAGATTGTTTGGGATTCTTGAGCCATAACACTTTCGCTAACCATTGCCTCTTTTTCTTTCAGCTCTAAAACCAAAGTTTGATTTTCAGCCGTTTTTTCTCGAAGCTCCAACGCTAATTCGTCCAACTTTTGATTATACTTTTCCGTATCTTCAATAAGCTTTTTGTTTATGGTTTCACTTAATTCTTGCATTTTCAAGAGTTCATTTTTCAGATCATTTATGTACAAATTGTTGTTATCCAGAGCACCCTGTGAATCGTACAACCGATTTTCCAAATCTTGGATTATCATTTTCTGTTCTTCATTTCTCTGATTCAGATTATCTATAGTAGCTTTGTACTCGTCAATCTCATTTTTATACTCATCCAATTGAATTTGTAATAAATTGTACGAAGCATTTTTGTTCGTTAATTCTTCTAGCAATTCGTCATATTCCTCGGTCGTCTTTTTCAAAAATGATTCACGTTCTTCACTCTTTAAATTTAATTTTGAAAGTTCTTCTTTCAAGAACATAATCTGGTCTTTGGCATCGTCATTCTCGCTCTTCTGTTCATTCAGTTGTTTCTGTAATTTGTCTATCACTAAAGCCGAATCATTCAGTCGATAATGCACTTCTTCTAATTCCATATTCTTTTCCTGCACAGTTTGAGTCAAATTCCCTATTTCTTGATCTTTATTTTCTACAATAGCTTCAAGCATCACAAGATCGTGAATTCGTATTTCCAGTTCTCGCACTTGTGCACTAAGTTTATAATTTTCTTGTTCCAAGCTATTCAATGTTTCTAGCAAATTAGATTTTTCCGTTTCCAAACCCTCAATTTGATTTTCTAATCTTGCGTACTTGACTTTTACTTCATCATCAATTTCC
Source organism: Gryon sp. ZL-2020 (assembly GCA_022817425.1). Taxonomy (NCBI): domain Eukaryota; kingdom Metazoa; phylum Arthropoda; class Insecta; order Hymenoptera; family Scelionidae; genus Gryon; species Gryon sp. ZL-2020. Next base: position 1,391 of record JABFPJ010002986.1, on the reverse strand, counting down.
ATTGATTTTAATTCTGCATCTTTTTCTGCGAGTTTCAATTTCAAATCATCCAAAACTTCCTTTTGCTCTGACAATAACTTTTTATATTCGTCAATTTCTTTCTGTAAATCTGTGTTTTCTACTAAATTAGTGTCTTTTTCGGATTCTTGTTGTTTGAATTCATTATTTTCCTTTGCCAATTCTTGATTTTGTTGACTTAAATCTGAAATTTGTATGTTCAAATCATTGAGTTTCTCTTCTAATTTTGTCGTTTTAATCACAAGATCATTATTTTCTCGAGTTAAAAGTTCAATTTTCGAAACAGTTTCCACATGTTCTGGTATCTTTTCAAACGATTCCGTTGATCCGGTATCGGATGAGCCTTTTTCTTCATACTTATTTAGTTTCATCACTAAATCGCTATTTTCTCGAGTCAAAAGATCAATACGTTTGATCAACTCATTCTTATCAATATCACTGATGTTTTCAAAGGAATCGGTGGAATCAACATTCGACGATTTTTCTTCAATTTTTGATAATTTACTTTCCAACTCTGCATTCTTTTGCATTAGAGATTCTATTTTCTTTAGCATATCATGTTTATCAGTTTCCTGAATAGTTTCGAAGGATTCAGTTGAACCTGCATCAGATGATCCTTTTTCTTCCAATTTTGTTAATTTATAAACTAATTCGGCATTTTCTTGCATTAGCGTGTCCACCTGTTTTCGTAATGAGTTAATTTCTTCGGTTGTTTCTATATGCTTATTGTCGAGTTTGAATTTATTCAAGGTTTCCAGTTGTTCTTCGAGTTCAACAATCTTCATTTCTGCGGTTACTCGAAGATTTTCGGACTCGGCAATTTCCGCTTCGAGATTCGATATTTCTTGTTTAGCACTGATGAGTTCTATAAGCCAACAATTTTAATGTAGAACAAAAATGCTTACAATTTAAACATTAAAAAAATTATTTTGAAATAATAATTACCTTGTGTGATATCTAATTTTTGATTCTCCAATTGGGCAATAGCTTCGATATGCGTTTCAATTTCTTTTGTTTGAGCGGCTACTTTACTTTCGAGATTGGCAATTTGCATGTTCAAATCTCCAGTGGAAGCTGCACATATTTGAAATTCTAATTGTCGTAAAACCATGCATTCTATACTTATTTATTTTTGTTATCAAATTCAAAGTTAAGAAAAATCGGTAATCGAAATACAAGAAATTACCAATTTTTCTTTTTAACATATGTTATTATGATTACTTTTTTTAATTCTCGCATTTTTCATTATACAAAACAGTTTGTTAATAGTAAAAATAAAATATTATATCAATAAAATGTATATTTCTTAAATTAATTTCAATGAACATGTAGAAAGTTAGTTTGATGTTATGAATTATGATAATTAGGTGAGG
>JABFPJ010002985.1:0-17573 GCA_022817425.1 Gryon sp. ZL-2020 | reverse complement strand
ATCTTCTTTTAGAGGAAATCTCAACCTTTCATTTAAAAAAAGAACTTTGAATTTCGATGTAAATTGTAAAAGTTATGTTGGTTTGAAAATGGCTCATTTTTTGACTACTGCTAGGTGGCCTTTTTTTTGTGCCCAGTGTATATATATTTTCTTTGTACTTGGCGCGAGACACTACCGTGTCTCTTGATAATGTAAAAGAGAGAGTATTGTTACAGTATTTAAGCATAAAAAATGGTACAGAATAGAACTTTAAAGTATGAAAAGTTTAGAAAAGAATAATTAAGGTCTTGCAGATACAGTGGCACTGAATGTTGATGTTTTAATTTTGAACGCTCTATTTTGGGAAACCCTGTATATATAAATTAAATCTGATTATATTTAAAATATTCTTTCATTGTTAGTTTTAAGCAATGACATATTTTAAAATTGTGGAGCCGAAATCAATCAAACCGACTGTTAATGACTAAGGGTGACTTTTAACATGATGCAGATATAAGTAGCTTTAAGATGGAACCATAATTTACTATAAATTGAGTACGTCTGCATGAAATGCAATTACTGCATTAATAAACAATTTATCGAATTTAAAATATTTAATGCTACTGACATAAAATCGATCGAATATAGTTGTCTGTTAAGTCACACAGTCACTTAAAGAACTATCGTTAAATTGAGAATAAATACTAGTTGGTAGGTGTTAAAGCATTGGCTATGTGAAAAATGTTCACTAAATAAGCATAGAATAAGAATATTAAAGCTGAGGAATTCCCTCAGCAGGTGTATTTTAGAATCATCAAATTTTCAGCTACCATCCAACTATTTTTGTCAAGCTTTTGCTCTAAAAATTGAAATAAACTTCTTACATTACTAATTATCATCAATATTCACGTGTTTTATCTCCAATTTATTTAATAAAAGAAATTGCGAAATAAGTCGGATGGCAACTAAATTATATATTAAATACACTATTTTTAAGAGGCGCAATCATTTGTTCTCATTTGAATGGCTTATCAATTTATGGGTGTCATCTAAGGTTCGGCCTAAAATCAGGGTGTGTAAACTTTAAATTATTCTTTCAGCCAATTGAGTATTAGATATTAACACTTCACTTATTTTGCTTTTTTGTTGTATTGTTGAAATAAAATCATAATATAAGGAGTTTACACACCATGGTCTAAAATAATCTAGGTCTCTAAGCAGCATTCAACACATATGTATCGGTAAACAATCAGAAAGATAGAGAGAGAGAAAGAGAGAGCGAGCGAGAGAGAGAGAAAATAAACTATAAGATGAGAGTGGTACAATAATCATAAATATTAAGAGAATTGAGAGTATATATTGATAGACTGAGTTTTAAATGTTCTCTGTGTGTGATACTGTCATGTACACCAACATACCATTCTGCAAGTGTGATTATCACCAAGCGTACCTTGACAGAGATATTTCTTTGGTCGAACCACGCTTGGTGATGCCGTAGGGCAAAGGTGGACCGATCTTGGGATACTATGTCTCATGTTAATTTTGTATCAATAATGATTGGTGTTTTATTTATAAATTATAGTTTCATTTGTAAGTAATTTAAAGAAAAACGAACCATTTATTCACTTTTCGGAAACTAACTACATGTAATTAATTGTGTTTGTTAATGAAATTAACATGATTAGTACTTTATGTTAACTGTGTGAGATCCTACTGCACTTAGAAATTAAAAGATGGTTCAATTATTTGATGATTATTACCAACTTTCAAGTAACATTTGACGATAATTACATTTATGTGTTCAGTACATTTATGTTTTTGTACAACAATAACAGACTTTCATAACATATGTATACATTACTTATTAAACAGTATAGTTTTTTAAAGTTTGACATAAAAGTGCAGTTAGATTTTATGTTATGAAAGACAAAAACACAAAATGAAATGGAAAACAACAGTAAAATAAAAATTGATAGAGAATAATTAAAGAGACATGCAATGTACTGTGACTGACTCATAAAGCAGTACACTGAAAGCGCAAATGAAAGTGAATGTGCTCTGTGATTAGTTTTTATAATTAAAATATTATAGACTTCGTCAAGTATTGGTTAAAGAGAAAATTATACACGATAATTTGTTAGTTTAAAATGTACGTTTGTAAAGTCAGTAAAAAAAATTTTTAATACTTGACCAAGCTTTTTCAATATGCCATATAACTCTATAATAATAATGTTTGATGCTGCAAATTGTCCAAAATTTGAATGATTTCTTTGTAAATTGCATTTGGACAATTGTTCTGTAATGAGAAAAAAAAAGTACAATGAATTTAATTAAAAATGGCATATTGGTAAAGAGTGTTTGTTAAACAATAAGCAGGACTTACAACGCGCGCAGTACCCAGCGACACAAGTCTGGCGGCCTTTTTTACCTGTACACCTAAACGCTGTTGCGTGTGACGACTAGTCTGCTTTACTAACGCGCATATAAATTCTGACTGCAGTTCCGGTTGATCCAGACACTGCTGTAGAGCGTTTTGTGCTAATACCACGTGATAATCAATGCCAGCTTGTTCCACGGCTACTGACATGAAAAGTTGGCAAGCCTGAAAATTAATGATTTATAATCATGATATATGTCTCCCTAATTAATTAGAAGAAAAAATAATAAATTGAAGAATATTATACACACTTTGAATAGTTTTATTGCTTCACTTTGCAGTGCTTCAGATGTAAGACTAGTCAGTGGACTTGTGATATTCTCCTTTGTATGTAATAATAATGGGTGTCTCCAAAGTACGCAGTTTGGATCTCCGTCAGTTTCCATTAATCTTTGGACCAGCTGTTCATATTGCGTTCCTACATTTCAAAAACAAATGATTAATGTTCATTTGAAGACTATGTTAAGCAATGATAAATTAATGTTTCATTTACAAATGGTTACAGGAAATAAATTTACCTGCATTGGGACCACCAGCCGACACTACCGTTAAATGATATAACCAATTGTCTTTGTCCTGTTTATGTGGCATCAAAAGATATGTTGGACCCTGATGTGTCGGAAAAATCCCAATAGTTCTTTCATGAGGACACTCTGCATCTCGTTCTTCACTATCACTGTCCGATACGTGTTCGACTTCTTCTACTCGAGCGTCTCTCATATTGATTTGCCCAATTGGATTCTAAAAAAGTTACATATTACGTTGAATTTATAGAGATGCAGTTTAATGAAAATATAATATATTGATATTTAATATTTCATTTACCGTGTCATTGGGACACTTGAAGTAAAGGAACATTTTTCCGATAAGAACACACCAACATTTTTTAGCATGACCATTTTTGACCTTCGTCAACCAACCCTGAATAGTTGGCTTATTGTCTTCTTTACTAAGCAAAATTTTCGTAGCATTTCGCTTCTGGACATTCTGCAAAATACGAATCCAATCTTCCATTGTTGCAAAACAATCAGCAGTTAGGTAATATGTTTTCTTGTCCGTTGAAATTTCAAATGTTGCAGCTCCTTCTGCTCGATTTATCCTGTTAATGATATTTTGTTATTTTATAAATATTACTTTTTATGCAACTGAAATTTGTCTTAAGAAGATAAATTGATATAAACTACCTGCAAACTTCATCTAATATGATTTGGCCCTGAGGTTTACGATTAACGTCATTTTGACTTTTCCAATAACATAGCACACCATTTTTCAGCACGAACCATCGTTTTCGCCATGTTTTCAATTTGCCACCTAATTTGGCCAAATGACCCACTTTTTCTAAAGATTCTTGTCGTTTTGGACTTTCTCCAGAAATACGCATTAAAAGACTAGGCATACTGGATTCTAACGATGTTGAGCTGAGCGCATCGGGAGGAATGGCATAGTCTTCCGAAAGGCCAGATTCTAAAGACGTATCTGAATAAAATGGAGAAATTCTAGAGCACTTTGAGAGACCTTAATACTATAAAGGTCTTTTACGAAAAGCTGCTTGTAAATTGATTGAGCAAATTCATAAACGAAACCAAAAATTTAGATACTCAATTACAGTCAAAGCTCCTCTACGGAACCTTCTTTTACGGAACTTCTCCTTTACGGAACGAATGTTGTCACGCTTACGGAACCGACCCTCTCTCAATTCCTTCTCCCACTTTCTTACATACATTCGCTGTATAACCTCAATTATTGTGGCGCGAAATTCAAATTATAAATGTCATGTGCGGTAAATATTACCATAAAAATAATAAATAAATAAACAATGACTATTATTTAAATAAAAAGTGATAAATTAACGAAACAAAATGTTATATTATAATATATATATTATATAATAACATTTAACTTCCTTTTTGTTATTTCTGGTTCTGAAAATTCAGCCATTTTTATTTGAAAACACCAATATAAACTGAAAATTGCAAATTATTTCCAAACAAAACAAAACAAGAGAACATCATTTTAAACTACATTGTTGAGATAACATGCTATTGCACGGTTGATAGATAGGAGATTGCACGTGATAGATAGGAGAGGGGATAACCGAATTCTCCTTTGTCGGTCACGTGAAAGAGCGGCTTCGAACATTTGCTTCGTTCCGTGGATTCCGCTATGAACCACCGGCGAGTAAAGAGGCTTGAAAAGTGCTGCGTAGTTTGATTGCCATTTAGTGTGCATTTAAGCAAAAACTTAAGATTATTCGGAATAGTGGAAAGTTAAAATTATCATCCAGTATTGTTCCATTTTTGGTTCTACAAACAGCAATATATAAATAAACAGCAACAATAGTAGAAAACTTTGTCTAGCGAATTCAGATGCGGCTGTTTGGTTGATACCTAGCTGCGGTATTTTTACTGATAATAATGTGTCCTAACTGCGGTCAAAGGAAAAAAAGAAACAACTGTTACTTTTTTAAAAAAATTGCATTCGTCAAAATTTGTCAAATCAAAAAAAAAAAAACAAATATACATATATGTATATACAGGGTGTACCATAAATATATGACATGAATATGATCATCAGACTCATATTTAAAAGTTCTGCAAAATTAGACATTGCCACAGATTCAGCCATGGTTGCCACGGCGTTTCCCAAGCAGTGGCAAATGCTATGGTCATACGCCATTATACGAGCCATTGTATGGCAAGGAATGTGGCTCTTGGCATAATATTTAACACAGTATGGGCAATACTGTGGCGACCATGGCTAAACCTGCGGCAATGACCATTTTTGAAGAATTTTTGACAAGGATTCTGATGGTCATATTCGTGTCATACAATTATGTTACACCCTGTATAACAATAACAACATGAAAATGATAACAAAAGTCAAATATGTGTAGCATATTTATATGACAATATTTTCAGAAAGTTCTATCTGCTAATTTTTTTATTTAAATACTATTCCATCTTTTGCCATATAAAAGAATCAACTTTTTTATGAAATTTTTTTGTGATTATTTGATCAACCAAATAATCACAAAATTCTACTATTTTTTAATGATCGGGTTGATCTTCCATAAGATCGACAAATGCTTCGCATAACATAACGAAAATGTGGAAGTATTATTTGTTTCGTTTTGTAACGAAACGTATCTCATTACGTTACGTTACGTATCATAACAAAAAAACAATGACAAATTAGTTAAAATAAATAATGAAACTAATAACTCATACCAAAAATGATTTCTTACGTTATTAAGGAAAACAGGAAATTATGCAAATTCTGTATTTCTAATGAAAATTAAAATCGAAAATGTATTATTTTTTATAACGCAGTGGCTATTTGCACCTTCCGTTTTCCGTGTGGGGTTCCGTGCGCACGGACTTCCGTGCCAAATTCAATTTTTAAGGTTACTAGACAAGCCATCCATGCGAACCATCCGTACGAACGGACAACTCCGTGCCATAACCAAAATTTAAGCAGACATTGCCTACATATGCACGAATACTACTCCTTCCCATACAAATATTAAACTGGCATTACATTTCATACCTGGGATGTACACGGAGACTGGTCCGTGAGCACGGAATGCGCACGTACTAATCCGTGCCATACAAAAATTGTATAATCAAACTGACTTACCTGTAAGTGAAGTTCGATTTATATTATATTATAAATCGAACATAGAATGTCGACATTGAAGACTTCAATATCGACATGCTTGTGGATAGTCCTGCGGTACGCTTTTTAAACCATTTTGCATCCATGCATGCCTTGCACCTGATCAATTATAAGCCAACTCATTACACCTCTCATTCTTATACCCTGCTTGATCTCTGTTTTATTGATTCATTATCCAAATTACACTCCTTTTCCCAATCCGGCTATCCTTTCCTTTCTGGCCATGAAGTTCTTTTTCTTGTTTATCACATCTCTTCCCCTACCCCCTTACCAAGATACTTCACTTTCCGTAACTTTAAAGGCATAGATATTCCCAGTTTTACATTCATCTATCAACCATTTTAAATCACTGCACCCACCTAATTTTACCAACATTGATCTTGCTGTAAATTCAATCAATGATATTTTTCGTGATGTTATCGATGAATGTGCTCCTTTACGTGCAGTAACTGTGAGAAACCAGCCTGCACCATGGATCACGTCCGGAATAATCACTGAGTTGGATTTCAGGAACAAACATAGAAATTATTACAAACAGTTTAAATATCCTTATTACCTTGGTCTTCTCAAATATCAGAATAATGTGGTTAATCGGCTCATTCATGAACGCAAGTTTTCGTATTATACGAATATTCTTACCGAATTGCGCGGTACTAAATCGTCTCGCATGTTGTGCAACAAATTAAAAAATCTTGGTGTGGTTAGTTCTTCCACCACCAAAACGCCTCTCCGGCTGTCTCCGGATCAACTTAACTACTACTTCTTCGACTCCTTAATTTCTTTATCTTCATCGTTACCCCCTTTTTCGCCTGTTGACTCTTCCGCTTCATCCTTGTTTCCCCCTACTTTTTCCTTTGCCCCTGTCAATATGTCATTTCTTTCTCTCTCTTTGTCATCTTCGTCTGATGCCACTGGCCTTGATAATGTACCTGCCCACTTTTTTAGCAAAATCTTACCTGTTTTTTATCCTGAACTATTGTCTATCCTAAATCTTTCCTTGTCCTTATGTTCGTTCCCAACTTGTTGGAAACACGCCATGATTGTTCCTGTTCCTAAAATCTCCAAACCTAATAGTCCCTATCATTTTCGTCCAATCTCTCTTCTCTGCTCTTTTTCAAAAATCTTGGAAAGAATAGTCCATAATCAACTTCTTGATCATCTCGTATATCAAAACATTCTGGATCCCCTCCAGTCGGGTTTCAGAAAAAAACATTCGACTCAGACAACTCTACTACGTCTGCTTGATGACTGCAGGGCTGCTATGGACAACCGTCTTATCACTGTGTTGGTCCTCTTTGATTTCTCCAAAGCTTTTGATCTGCTGAAACATAACATCTTGATTCACAAGTGGAAAAGGAGCTGTTGCCGAGAGAACGTTATTCGTTGGTTTCAGTCTTATCTATCTGGCAGGTTTCAAGCTGTCCGTGGGTCAAATGGTGCACTCTCATCGTGGAGACATGTGGAATTGGGTGTTCCTCAGGGCTCGGTCTTAGGTCCTTTACTATTTTCACTTTATATTAATGACATTTCTCACCATCTTAAGTTTACCAAACATTTGCTATATGCAGACGATTTACAAATTTATTCGCACGGTCCTGTCTCTAATGTTCTGTCATTACTTGAACGTGTTAGTGATGATGTAGTGTCGATCTCTAAATGGTCAACTGCTAAACATTTGTCCTTTAATCTGTCCAAAACCAAGATAATCATACTGGGGTCTCGCCATCAGCTAAATCAAATCTCCTCATTTAATTTGCCATCTATTATCATTGATGGAGTTACCATACCTTACGTTGACACTGTGCGTAATTTGGGAGTGATGATTGATGCTACCTTGTCATGGAATGATCAGGTGACTCATATTTGTCGCAAGGTTTGGGCGACAATGAGATGTATCATACGTAGTTGTTCCATTTTGTCAACTGATCTTCGTAAACAACTGGTGCTTTCATTAATCACTCCTTTGTTTGATTATTTTTGCGCCGTTGTTACTAACATCTCTAAACAACTTGATCGCTCTCTTCAGATTGCTCTCAACGCCTGCGTTCGCTTCATTTTTCGTTTGAGAAGAGATTCTGCCATTACGCCTTACATTGAGAAACTGGGCTGGTTACGGGTTCCTAGTCGTCGTCTCTACTTTGTAGCTTGTCTTACCTATGATCTGTTAAATTGTCACACCTCTAGTTATTTCTCTCGAAACCTTATTGAGCGATCTAACGTTACGGTGCGCAGTCTCCGTGGATCGTTCCGGGACTTAGTTGTACCTTTTAGTTATTCACTCATGTTTCAAAAATCGTTTATTGTTTGTGCCACTAGATCCTGGAATGAGCTACCTGACTTTACAAAATAAGCCGAGTCACTTTCGATTTTTAAATGTCGCCTTATGCGTTATCTGTTATTTAAACAAAATTGTGTACCCCAATGAAATTGTATTCTTTTCCTGCCAAACGGGATTTCCCGAGGCGTAATGTGTAATAATAATAATAATAATAATATTAGAAGTCTCGTTCGAGACAAATTAACAATGTAATACCGCTATACTTCCCGCTTGGTTACGAAACTTCAGAGTCTAAAAAAGAAATGCGCCGGCCCGCTAATCTTCATATACACTTCTGGAAAGAAAAAATCAGCCACCCAACAAGAAATCAGAAATAGCCAATTTTCAAATAGCTCGCATTTTGTCAAAATACAAACAAATTGAAAATTTCAAATGGTCGGTTTTAGAGTTTTGTTAGTTTAAAATAAAACTAACATAACTAACTATGTCTATGGCATGACTTTAGGGTGACTCTGGCATTATTTGGCACGTCTCTTGCCTGATTGCGGTTAGTTTTCTTAAAAACTAACAAAACTAAATAGTTGTTAAACTAACAACCTAAATAATGTCAGAATCATGCCATAGACAGTAGTATATTTTGCACTAAGGGAAATGAAAAAGAAAATTCGCTACCGAGTGCGAAGTTTACAATCCGAGCAGAAGGCGAGGTTTGTACTCGCACGAGGAGAGAATTTTCTTTCATTTTCCATGGTGCAAACGATATTTTTTGCCACAAGGGAGCAGGAAATGCAGTTTCTTTAAAACCCACTAGAAATGGAAACTGCATTTTTTGTCACCGTGTGACGAAAAGTTAGTCTTATTATTTAAAAAAACTAACTGAAATCATGCCAGAGTCGAAGTTAGTTTTGTTGGTTCTTAAAAATCACATAAATTGGTAACCCGTGACTCGTGGCTGTCCGCGACACGTGTAAATGTCATCAGAGACACTTTGCACAGTGGTATGGGCCATGTGCAAAAGTCATTATTTACAACTGGCACGGGTGGCCTGGATGAGACGGGTCGCACGGGTAAGACCAGACACGTTTAAATATCATCATAGAAACTTGGAACGGGGCACATGCAGTCGTCATTGACAACTGGCACGGGTAACAGTCTTGCCAGACATGTAACATGGATGGGACGGGGCACAGAGGGAGTGCGAATAGTCACAACATACATAATTAGGAAATCACCCTTATTACCTAAAGTTCATTTTGCATCACGTTTCAATTGGCATAAAAGAATGACTGCCAGAATTTCTGGCAACGATTGCTATATTTTACGTGCATACCGGGCAATAAATTTAATGCCAATTCAATATTCTGTATGGCTCGGAGTAGCCCGTTCGCACTCCGTGCTCACGGACCAGTGTCCGTGTACATTACGGAAATGAAATGTAATACCAGTTTAATATTTTTACTAATTAATAATTTTTTTTTAGGGCATATGTAGGTAATGTCTGCTTAAATTATAGATATGGCACGGAGTTGTCCGTTCGTACGGATGGTTCGCATGGATGGCTTGTCTAGTAACCTTAAAAATTGAATTTGGCACGGAAGTCCGTGCTCGCGGAACCCCACACGGAAAACGGAAGGTGCAAATAGCCACTGCGTTATAAAAAATAATACATTTTCGATTTTAATTTTCATTAGAAATACAGAATTTGCATAATTTTCTATTTTCCTAAATAACGTAACAAATCATTTTTGGTATGCGTTATTAGTTTCGTTATTTATTTGAACTATTTTGTCATTGTTTTTTTTGTTATGATACGTTTCGTTACAGAACGAAACAAACAATATTTCCACATTTTCTTTATATTAATAACGTAACAAAATTCAATTTTAACACTAAATTTTGTTACGTTATGTTACGTATTCCATTCCTGGTGAAGACATATGATTCCGATACAAGGTACAACGATGGATAGCGTGTATCTCTATCGGAAATTCAATTTAATTCGTTATCATTACATCTCATTTTAGTTTTGGCTAGTCTATCTTAAAGTATACATTTTCTATTATAAAATAAGTACTTCACTTTTTTTGGTTTTCTTATTTTAGTGTGTGAAAATTAACTTTGAAAGTCATCGTAAAGCTTAACCATTATCCATTATTATCCAAGCATCGATTATAATTTTTTTACTTTTAAACATTATGTTATGTCAACTTGAAAACTTTTAGTAATTATTACCTATAATATAAGTTATGAATAGGTATTTTTTGTTTATCAAAAAATGTTTTCTCAATTTGTAAAAAATTGTTTATTTATCAAATTTTCCGATCACTAGTACGTTCCGGTAATAGGGGCATTTACTTTATTGTAGTACAACTTAACGCAGTTAGGACAAAAATTTTGGGCCGCAGTGAGGACAAAATATTTTCGACCGCAGTTAGGATATCATTTTAAAATGTTATCAATGATTGATAAAATCATTATCAAGCGGACCGCAGCTAGGTATCAACCGGCTGTTTATTTATCAACGAACAAAATGACGACACAACTTAATTGTACGACCCAATAAATTTGGTATTTTTAATGACGCAATATTGCAAAATGACGTGACTGTAGACTCTCAAAATAGCGACGCATCTTTGAAGCAAGGCATGCAGGGATCAAACACAGGTAACAAGTGACGTTTTGATACAAACTTATTTGTAAGAATTTGAAATATATTGTTTTGGCGCGTTTATTTTGAAAGAGGGCACTATATTTTGTATTTTTCTTACTGGATTCGAGAGATGGTTTTTGTCATCGTATGTGCGAACGTGAGTTCAGAATTGAAAAAGACACCGCGCGTAGATGACGTCATTGTTGGCTGGAGGGTCGTTTCGGTGTTCGATTGTGCGCAACATAAATAGTTCGCAAATTTTGTATTGAGTTGAATTCAAGCGGCCATTATCCATTATATTTAATCATCAAATATATTCGTTTTTTCTTTAAAATTAAAAGATTGTAGTGAGTGTTTGATTTTCGCCCTTTCCTCTAACAAATTTATAATATATTTGATTCACATTTCGAAATTCGTTCTCAGAAAAAAAAAGAAAAAAAAACCTCGATATTAAATGCAATTTAAATTCTGTGAATTCCGAGATGGCCGCGTTTTGATGTTCTCATAAAGTTGTCAACAGAAAACCTAAAACTTATTCAATCTGCGATAATCAACAAAAAAACAAACGAAACGACAAAAGGAAAAAAAATAAACGACTTGACATACATTTTAAATAATTTTTCTGAATTTTAATCAATTTCTGACCCGAGTCCTTTTATCGTTCATTTTTTAGTTTTGGATTCATCTTTACTCAACTCTAATTTCAATGACAATTCGCGTACCCCTTCAGTTCACCCGGTCAAGTCGGGCAAAATTCTAACCAATCTTTTTCCTAACGTTCAACATACAATGAAAAACATTAGCAAAAACAAATTCGAATTTTATTTTCATAGTTCCAATTCGACTAATTTTGTCATCTCACAAAATCATGTTTTGGCCAATTTCAACTTAAAAGCACACATTCCAGAAAAATTTCGTACATCAATTGGCGTCATCAGAGGCATTCCCCTTAACCTTGATATTGAAGAAATTGCTGAAAACATTTATACTACTGCTTCTGGTTATGACATTTTATCGGTACGTCGTAAAACCAGAACCATTTTTGAAGATGACACAAACAATCAATCCACGATCTTAGGGAATGAGAATGACAAAAATAATCCTAGGAAAAACGTTGCAAAATCTATCCCTTCACAAACAATTTTAATCAAATTCGAAAATGTTATTCTTCCAACTCATGTTTATCTTTATAGAGTGCGATATGAGATTACTCAATATTATGCTAGAACTCGGATTTGCAATAATTGTTATAAACCTGATAACCTCAAAACTCAATGTAAACCGAAATCAGTTTGTTTTAAATGCGGAGAAATCAAAGTTGACGGACAATCAAGTTACTCTTCTTGCAAATTCAACCTTGTTGAAAACTCGAAACCTTTATGTTTAAAATGTTCAGGTCCTCATTGGGCTTCCAGCATATCATGCCTAATTTTTAAAAGGTACAATGAAATCACAAGATTTGCGACTGACAATAAGCTTATACATACAGAAGCGGATTCTCGTCTCTGCCAACAAAATGACTCTCATCTCTGACGACCAAGTTCAGGCACCATTACCGATTAATCCACCAATTAAGCAACAATGATGTGAACGTTGATGTATCTCTCAACAGTCGTGATCACAATTATAACAAATCCTTTTCAAAGATCACTCGTTCTTTGAAGAAGTCTTCTATGCCATCAAAATCCTCTAAACCTGTCTCCACTTCTCTTTCTCCTTCTACCATCAGCTTAGAATCCAATGATTCAATGATCAATCAATCAATTCACAATCTCGACAACTCTACCACAACACCGGACCCTCCAACTCAATCTTTCACACAATCCTCTCAACAATCCATTTCCTCTAGCATTCCTCTCACTGCTAAATTAAACAATACGAATAGGGGTAGTTCACCTCATCAGGCTAAATCTTCCCAAATCCCAATACACGTTCGTGTCCACCCTCAACCTCCCCTTCATCCCCTCTCCACTACCTTCTCTCACTCCTCTCCTTCTTTAGTACCCTCGCCCTCCATCCCTCTCTCTCCTACACGATCACCAAATCTTCATAAAAAACCCCTTCACAAGAAGTCCAGCACTACACAAAATACTCGTATGAGTAATTCAAATAGACCAATTCCTTCTATTTATGAAGGAATTGGTCTATTTGAATATTGAATGTCACATCCATGCCTATTTGACAATGGCATGGATGTTGAATCGATTACTTCTGACATTTTTGTATCCCGTAAACAGTAAACAGATAAAATGACTCCAATCTTTGGGCAAGACTCGCCGGAGCTTATGATTGTCGACTCGTCTTCCGATTCTCCAATTTATGTGGATGGTGATAGACCTGATCACTTCATATTGCATTCTCCAAAAGTAAAACGAAATCAAAGGAAACAACCGAAATCCAGTCCAAAGAAAAAGACACCACCAGCAAGAACTTTAGAAATTTCAGACCATCTGCTGAATCAAAAGGGTTTTTAACTTTGTCTGATTGATGAAAATTGCAAACCAATCTCCGAAATAGGCACCCAGATATCACGAAAAGAATATTTAAAGGAAATTGAGACGAAAACTGGAAAATTGGCAGAATATGTCAGTCATCATAGAATAATGCCCATTTTTTGTCCAATTGTAAAACAAGATGACAACTTAATATCATTAGAGAAATTTAACAAAGCCATTAAAACCTTGAAACTTACTATGGAAAGTGAAGAAATATACACAATTTTTACATCAAAATCAGATTTAATGTCAACAAAACTACAATGAATCAAAATAAAACAAGTTTTCCAAGAAGTATTTTCAGGCCCGGATTTAAAAGTTGTTTACTGCTTGGGAACATTTTTAGAACCTGAACCAAGACTTGCCATACAATTATAATAAAGAATAATGTTTCACTAACAGACGGACATAAAGGAATTGAGAAAACATATAACAGAATAAAACAAAATTACTCCTGGAAAAATATGAGAAAAGAAATCGAGGATTTCATCAACGATTGTATATTCTGTCAAACAAAGAAAACTTCCAGGAACAAAAGGTAAAATCCAGTGATTATAACTGACACTCCAACCTTGTAGGTCCTTAGCCTGAGGGCTCGGATGGTTCAAAATATTATTAACAATGCAAGATCTCTTAACCAAATATTCATTAGCAATCCCATTAAAATCCACTGATTCAATAACTGTAGCCGATGCTTTCGCTCGAAATTTTATCGCGAAATTTGGATGTTCAAAAAGGATTTCAACTGATCAAGGTTCAAATTTTATGAGTGCTATCATGAACCAAATTGCCAAATTATTCAAAATCAAACAATATAGAACGTCGACATATAGACCGCAAAGCAACGGTTCATTAGAAAGAAGACATCATGTCCTGATAGAGTACCTTAAACACTACATAAATAAAACCAGTTGATGACTTTTTAAAGATTATAGATGTCAGTGCATACTTTGAAAACAATTAATTCATTTATAAAATTAAGTTCCGTTTCTTTCATCAAAAGTTTTCACGTTAGTAAATATCTATTCATTACCTGTTAATACCGACATTGAACAAATGTATCTGAAGCCTAATCGGAAAACATACGCCATAGATAAATTCAATAATACATACAATATGCTATCTCAGGATAATCTGAATAATTTTAAATACATTCGGAACGCTATGATCTGTTTGAAACCACCATTACTACGAAAAGTAAGATTAAATTTCCCTTGCGAAGTGAAACTAGCGCTGGATTATGACATATCAAACAATCAGACTTGCGACATACGAAAACTGAAAAGACCAAGAAATCACTGGTTGCACTTGCTTGACAATCGTAAAATTGTATTTTCATTATCCAAACAAACAACACTAAAAATATTTTATGGTAAAAATTTTACGAAAACTGCGATCGAAAATACGGAACTAATACATATGACGGAAGACTGTCAAATTGAGACGAATGAGATCATGTTTACATATCCTAAAACAATCAAATATAACACATCTGTAATCATACCATACGCTTCCAATATTAATATATCACGATATATAAACGATTTTTAAAATACGTTTAAAAATGACACTAAATTCATAAAAGAACTCATGACAGAATTAGAAATTATTGACGATGATTTCCATGAAGAAACAATAAAACTTAATGAAGTTATTGAAACAACGCGTCAATTAAAGTTAAAATATGACAACAATTTTTCTTACGCTTCCAATTTATTGTAAAGTATAATTACATCCACAATGATTTTGTTCATTGGTATAATAATAATAATAATAATTAAATATAAATTCTTTGCCAAAACTACATAATTAACTTCATTATTTTTGTTCTTTCTTGTCTTCAGGGAAAGAAAATGCAATTGCCTGCGAATTATCCCGAAGCATATAAAACTTTAGTTAGTAGTTATTGTTTTATACTTATGAATGGTGTGGCTGCAACATATCACAATTCTCAGGGGGTGTGTACGCGCTGTTTTCCATTGATGCCGCTATATTTTAGGCGCAATTTTCAAAGAACAACTGTGTGACTCCCCTGCGAAGAAATATCTGCGAGGTATTAAAAGGAAATATTGGTTCTGACATACTGGTAGAATTTATACGTAATAATGGTCATCATATATGTATTCAGATTTATTTTTGTAATCCTCATTAGAATGCAAGTGCCTGAATAGTTTGAGCCGGAGTCTCAAACTTAAGGAGGGGGATCTGTTACACCCCAAAAAATCGCCATTATTTTTTTCTAAAATATATCTTCAATAAAACAATACGTAAACATAAAACGTACAAATATACAAAATGTAATATATTTTTGTAAGAAATAACACAAAATATATTTTTAATAACATATATCCTTAAAACTATTCATTTAGTTACACCCCAAATAAGTTTAAGATACATTATACATTTAACATTAAAAGTTTAAAAATATAAAAGATGCAAAATATAAAAAAAAATAAAATAATACAAAAAAATATAAAATATATAAAAATAAAAATATATAGATATAAATAATATTAACGCTAGATTCCTAAAACTCTAATACAGATGTAAGTATATATATATTATATATTTCGTATTATATTAATTCTATTTTCAAAATCTCTTAATTGATATTACTAATCAATAATATTAATAAATATATTAATAATCAATAATATATCTTGAATCAATAAACCTTAACATTTAAAATCCTTTACATATTGTCGATAAATTATCATTAACTAAACTACAGTCAGTAACTGTTACCATATGAAGGACTGTCACTTATGTCACACCCCAGAGATTTCGCCTTTAATTGTACAAAATTTGTATCCATGTTGATTAAAGTATTATCACTTATTAAGGGGACAGTACACCAAGAAAAAAGTGTTTTCTAGAATTATCTGATTTTAATGAAACTTTGTCCTTAAGCATAGTTTTGGGTGCTATTTCGAATGATGCAATTTTTGAGTCCTTACGGGCCCTTAAAGTGGGACTGTATGATACCAAAAACCGAATTCTACACATTTTTTTACATTTTTCTCACCGTCATTTTGTAGAGCAACTTTTTTTATGTTAAAATCAACAAATATTAATATTTTTTAACGCTTACTGACGGAGGAGATACATTTAGAATGAAATTGATGCCCAATTTGGAATGAAAATGGTCCTTTAAATTTAGTCGATTTTCAACTGTTTTTTAATTTTGAGTGGTTTATAACCAAAGTGTCAATTTCAACAACTCAACTTTTTAATTTATCATTAAAAAAATAATTCAGAATTTAATTTTAATTTCAGATTTAATTTATTCAACAAATCGTAATGAGAATAATAGAAAATTATTTACAATATTTACATAAAGATTAAAAACCACCTGATTTGTAGTCTTTTTTGTGTAATTTAGCATTTTTCTCAGTTTTTTTTGTTTTTTCTTTAACTTTTCGTTTCCGATTTTTTTTGTAATAAACAGTACTTCTGACATCATCTTGTATCAATCTTCTAAAATCTCTTTCTTGACCGATTTTTTGAGTGTAGAAGCTGCTTTCCAAATTCATTTTTTCTAGAAATATCGTAATAGTATCTTTTGCTCCAAAATCGGACACGAAAGAGATTTTAAATTATTTACAATATTTGTAACTACTAATACGTTGACTTTCTTCTTTTAACTAATGATTTTGACATTATAGCGTTTCAAGAAACTTATCCTAATATTGACAAAAATATTAATGTCAAAGTTTTTAACCTGATTAAAAAGGATAGAGTTTCTCCTGGTGGAGGACTTGCTTTTCTGTTCAGGAAAAATGTTAAATTTGAAATAGTTTATCAAACATACCACAAAGATAACGTGATTGAAACTTTAACACTTAAATTATTTATATATAATCTAACTAATATATATAAATATGAAAGTATGTTTGTTTGTTTGTTTGTTCGAGCATCACGCAAAATCTACCGAACCGACTTCGTTCAAATTTTGAGAGGAACTAGCTGAAAACCTCGAAAGTGTCGTTGGCTATATAAAATTGCGATATATAAAGTAGTTTTTGAAAAAAAAAATTTTTTTTTCCGAATTTGGACCCA
>JABFPJ010002984.1:0-17574 GCA_022817425.1 Gryon sp. ZL-2020 | reverse complement strand
TGCACGACTGATACTGTGTACGTTCGAACAGTGTGCAAATGAACAGTGCACGATCGTACGTTGCACGAACAAATTGTGCACGATTGATAACGTGCACAATCGAACGGTGCACGATCGTAATCTTGCCTATAAGTCAGCCTTTGACGAATCGACCATCGTTTTAATCTTTTGCCAAACTTCAAGTTGTTCTTATTTAAAGTATAACTTGAAGTATACTTCAAGTATACTTCAAGTATAATGTAAAGTCTAGTAGATGTGTTCAAAATGTTCTACAAAGTAAGAAAATTATTTTTTATATAACTAAGTAATATAATAAATGTATAAACATTGTACATTTTCAAAGTAGAAAAAAATTATCTTATTATAGTCATCGGTTAACAATAACAAGTTTACGTAGAGCATCGGCAAAACAACCAATCACGAATTTGAAAAGGCGCAAAACAATGTGGAAAGTTGAGATCTTATATTGACGAGATATTTGGTATCGATTACATATAATGCATTATAATTTAGTTTTATTATTATACAAGCTAGGCAACCATTTTCCGACGATTCCCGCAACAACGTGTACTTCGACAATCACGTGTGTTGCCAAGCAATGATTGGACTAATGCTTCAATTGTAGTAATAGCAGGTGAAGCGGCACTTTCGTGCACTCACAACCAAATGAATCGATCGTTCGAGTAAAACATTCCCTCGACATTACGCTGAAACTATGAAAAGTTCTTGTCAAAACATGTCCTGAAGTACATAACGCATCATGTTCATCCAATCTCAGACATTCATTATTCAATGCACAAATGATTTATTTACTTACTTTTGTGTTTAAGTATTTGTTTATTCAAAGATTTTGAATTTACTCAAAAATTTCATTTTTGAATTTTGGTTTCAGAAACGAATATTAACATTTTCTAAGATATCCATAAGTTTTCTATCTAATTTTATTATAAAAGTATTTTAATATGGAACAATGCATTTTGTTAATAAAACACTCACGAGTGTTAGTTTTGATAGTGTAAATTTACAAAGGTTGCATAAAATTATAGAGAGATAGCTGAAAAATGCAAAACACATTTTGCTTAACCCACCTTTTGCAATTTCCACCTTATTATCGCACAAAGTAGCATCCCAGTAACTATCCAACCTCCATCAAATTACTCTACTAATCTGAAAACTAACAAATTATGTTCTCGCGCGTATATGCGAATGCGCGCAACAAGTCAATCGCTCGGCAATAAATCTTCGCCTGCTATAAAACTTCCAACTCGAGAAAATGTGCAGGAAACTTGCAGGGTTACCGGTATATGACTATGATTATTACAAATACTAAACCCTACAATCAATTTCCGTTGTATTTTTGCGTTTAAATCTGTATAAATTCAGATTATTGTTTACTAGTTTTCTGTAAACATTCATTTTCAATAGAGATGTATTGCATTCATTCAAGTTATTACAATTAGATTAGATTGATAATTCTATATATAATATCATTAAGAAATATGATGCAACATCTAACTAAATATTAATACAATACTTGTAATTTTAATATCCATGTAAATATCAATTAGTATTTAAATTTCACTATATTTTGATAGTAATTTTATTTTTCTCAACGAATAAATCATAGTCAAGTAACTAAGTCTCTAAATATATCGATATTTTCTTAAAATTTTAATTAAAAAACGTTTTTTGTTTGGCAGTGCACAAAGGTTAATACAGAATGCATTTATTCATTAATACCGGCACTACGGCCGGAGGCCCGCTATTTACCGATTCGTCCTCCGCTTATTATTATGCCTCGTAATCGCGTTCGAAATGCTTCGAAACATGTACGTACCACGTACTTCGGCGAATATAATTGACGCAACCACGTGCTCGTTTGCACGCACCCACTGCGGATAAAGATAATGAGATAACGGATGGTGAAGGAAGGGGGGAGAGGGAGGGGAAGGCAAAGAAGGAGTTAAACTGGGCGCCGCGGGAAAATCGCGCGCGCCTTTTTCGTTGCGCTTTTCGCGGTCCGGAATCGCGATCCCAGGAATTGTCGGAGCGCAAGGGGAAGGCCACGCTTCGATGACCACTCGTCGTTGTAGGCAGCGATTTGATAATTAATTTTACGTTTCCATACTTAAAACTACATATTTGCCACGTAAACCGTATTTGAATACACAATTAAGACAAGAAAATAATGTTTATGTAATTGTTTACTATTCATCATTATATGCTAAATTATTCTTTTTCAACGACAAATTTAAAGTAATTTGGAAATTTTCACATTTACACAGATTAAAACGCTTTTTATTAAGTAGCTGTTTAATTGTGTGTTCAAGTTTAATTTGTGATAATTTTGTTTAACGTAGAAATAAAGATTCTCACTAACATTAATTGCATATAAATTTCTAAAGTAAACTGAAGATTGAAATCTTTTCAATTAATAAATAAACCATAAATAAATTGATTTATATCACTTCATCAAATGCAAATAGTTATTTCTTCGCGGCAAAAGGAAAAAGTAAAATTATTTATATTCAAGTATAATGATTAAATATACGTAAATGACGAAATTTTCATTTAAACACAGTAATAATGTATAACTGTTATCTTTCGTTATTCATCTTACGTTTACACAACCAAATTTTTACCTCGACGAAAAGTTCGATACTGATCTCCTAATTAAGAAACGCGGCTTTATAGGTCAGACAATAATCAGTTTAACTTTTCAAGATGATACAACGTTATTACGATTACTAATTACGACGCTCGCTATAATTAAGTCCCCCGTCATTAAAATCCGATTTGCCGTGAACGCGCGGCGATCGAAAATGAACCAGAAGAAGACCCAAGCAAATAGGATTTTCACAACGAGAATTTTGCAATCACTTTTTCAAATTTGAAATATGCATAATTTATTTACAATGTAAAAATAGTATTATATTTTAATTTATATAGATTAAATTAATTATATTTAATTACACTTTCGAAATTTTCATTTTAAGTTTGCTTTTCCAAAATTTCAAAAGTATTTTTTTTACTTTCATTAAAGAGTTTCTAATTGGTTATGGTTCTATATAACACTGTTGTGATACTTATAATTAATGTTTACATTGCATCAAATAAAAGAAAATACTTTTGCTTCATTTTGATCCAAAATATTTAATTAATAATATTATTAATTAATAATATATTTGAAAGGAATTTAATTATTCTTGCAAATGATTTTGATATTATTATATCATCAATTGACGCGTTCGAAATCTCTGAATAACATATCTATTAATTCCGCGCAGTTAGCTGACAAATTGAATGGCGCTGATTTTATACCTGCGATTTACAGTGTCAATTTCAAAAATGATTCTCTCTCGTTGATTCAGCCATCAAAATCACGATACTTACGAGTTTGGTATTACAGTGTAATCGCTAATAGACTATGCTCAGGCAAATTCGGCTAATCGCGTTTATGCCAAAATATTATGCTATTAAAATGAGTTTGGATAATCATCGAGTTACGACCAAAAGGATATTTATTACTTTTAGCAGATTGCTACACTGCTCGGCGTGTTTTCATGTCAAACACATTTTCGGGTATCCTTTCAAATTATATCAATTTGAGGGAAATAATGAAATTTTGAATTATAGTTCAATAATTATAACTAAAATAACATTACATTAATTGTAATATTACAATATAATTAATTTTTTACATATTTTATACATATTCCTTATAAATATATAAATTACAATATATTTTTATTATATATCATTTGGTTTTTTAATAAAAAATTTAAATTATAGTTATATTTTTCACTTTTATAGAAGCATTTATATTTATTATTTATAATCAAATTAAATATTTCGTAATATGTATATACAAATTCATATGATAAAAGAAATGAAGAAAATAAATGATTCCAGAATTGCAAGTATATTTAAAACTATGTAAACATTAAATGAAATTCATGTCATCATACTACGAAAATTGTACCTTATTTTCATCAATTTCTACATTTGAAATTGCAATTTTCCACACAAACTTTCAAGCTGAATTTCGTAAAATGAAATTATTATCCCGTTTACACAATCGGATGCGGTGGTCGTCCAATTCATGAAATTCTTCAATATCTGTATTTTGTATCGAAATTGCACATTCATTCAGACTCGTTTTTTGTTGAACGAAAGTGGCGAAGATTACAGCAAACGTGCGGATATTAACTAACATTTCGTTTATTTTTGCTCACGTCTTCGCATGAAACACCACCTTCATTCATATATATATACACACATGCATTTATACTTATTATACTATTTTTATACATATAAATATCAACTTTTAAAATCAACGCATTGTGGAATTGCATTGTTGTCGCAACTTATTTCGCCTCATGACAGATACTGTCTATTACACATTAAATGAATTTATATTTTACAAGGTCAATTTGTGTGTAATTCATAAGCATACTTTCATACCGAATTTGTTACGAAAATCATGTCAATAGTTACACTATTTTATACTTGATTACATTTTTTACTAACACAAATTAATATATATAAAACATATTTTATTAATGTTTGCATTTTAATAATAAAATACAGGAATTAAAAGAAGAAAAAAATGAGCATTAAATGATACTGAAATAGTAGTTGCACATGCGCAATGCCATTTGTAAAAAAAAGTGACATTTGAAAAAGCCTTGACATTTGTAGCAGAGGGCGCAGTTAATTTTCAACGGTGCAAATAATATAATGGTGCTCGCGATGCGCGGTATAAATTATGCGCGGGACGTATTCTCGATAAAATGGTATTATATCGTTCTGGATCGCGCGCGACAGGTGCGCTCGATTCAATCGGTGGTTAAAAATCGCGCGAGCTTCTCGCAACGAACGTGATCCTTAAGTGAGTAGCGAGTAATCAAGTCGTAATGCCTAACGGATAAGTCCGCTGGCTGCTTGACTGCACGCTCATGATAATTTCTTACTTTCGTGTTTGTGCATATATGCATATATGTATATATATATATTTATATATACGTATATATATATAAATATACAGTATGTATGTATATATATATATATATATCCTCTCATGTGCCGTCCGTTTCTTTTCGCATTCATTTCTTTTCCCGTTCTCCTTCTTGATTTTCCTTTTGTCGATCGTAAAGTTGCTGCGTTGCGACATAATAAATTGTATTACATTTCAGTCACTCATAGTTCAACGGAAAACGTGTTTGACATTTTACGTCGATGATAATGCTATGCAGAAATTAATGGTAGATTGTTGTCGATTGACGGATTACAGTTTTTTACCACATTCATTTAGTATGCTGACATTATTTTAGATGAAAATTTTATAGTCGATTAAAACTCGCGAACAAAAATTAATTTCATCATATTGTATGATTGTTATTAATTACAATTTAATAGTTCTTTATTTTAATTGAAGTAAAAGTAACGATACTGGTTTAATACAACGAAATTTTAGATATACAATAAAATTTAAATACAATATCCAGACTACTGCCATACATAAGTAAAGACTATCATGTGCAAAGGCTATAAAATAAACATAAATAAAATTATTATTAATAAAAGTTATTAGTTTCGGATAACAAGTTTAGATTTACATTATTGAAATGTATTTGAAACTTAGATAAGTTTTATTCAAGTATTTAAAAAAATCCACATTTCAGGTTTCATAATATATATAATGAAAATAGAGTATATAAATAGTCAATCCTTATGCAGTTAGCTTGAAATAATAGTTGATAGCTCGCTAATGTAATCCCAATTTAATGAGAAATCGTTCTTTTTATTTGTGTTCTACGCTTCAACTTGTTACACGTTCCACGTGTACGAAATACAAAACGCGCTCGCGCGCGCGTCTTGTAGATATCTGATGTTCTGTAACGTTGCTCGCTCTTAAGCCCGTGGGCTTAAATTCCAAACCAAATTCACGGCGTTTCCCGCGGGCTAACGGTTTGTGCGATCTCTTACGAAGCTTGTACACGAGAGTTACATTAGCCGTAGTTCAGATAGCGGTGTAATGTCGTGCATGCGCCGGGCTAATAGGGGCTCCGCGATCCGTCGATTCGTACAAAAAAGTTTGTAAAAAATCACATCTAACGCCTTTTACGTAGCGTCGCTTCGATCATTCTCACAGGATGTCAATTTGTACAACCAAATTGTTAATTCAACGTCAAAAATTAAAAAAATAAATGTAATGGCTAAATATTAACTTATATATATAAATTGTAGACTTTGTATGTCTTCATTCAAATCACGTATAAAATTATATTATAAATAGGAAATAAGTTTATCTAATGTAAATCTTTGTATAATAAATGTTATTTTGATTTCACTATTAGCAGGTGGCGCGACAATCGTTCTTCAACAGTTATTTTGAGTACTTAAGTGCAAAGTCCGTTAGCTTTAAGCTTGGAAAATAATGTACTTATGCTGTAATCCTGAAATTGTACAATTTGCTGATGATACGAAACAAAGTATATAATAGAAAATTCGTGTATTCACGCTTATAATGATTTAAATACTGTTATTTATGAAATTTTATAATGCGGATATAAGTAATAAGATAGTAACGACGAATATCTTGATCTTTCACGACTTTATCTGCGATCGCTTCGACTTGGCATCGTACATTATATTGCTTTCGATTTCTTATAGAAAAGTGGCTCAACTGTCAATTAGTCCGGCTACTTAGCCGCGAGTCAATTGCACCGCGCGTATATGTAACAAGTAGTGCAGATAATGTTCATTACAAACGTATAGATATGAGATATCGCTGTCTAATGTTGCAAAAAGGTTTGTTTAACGAGGGATCGTCGACAAAATGTTGAAACGAATTCATCCAATGATAAACAACCTTCACATGATATCTTTGTACAAACTTGAGTATTTTTATTAACTTAACCTCTTTTTCTTCTCATGTTTAAGTAAAATCAAATTATTAATGATACAATTCAAGTAATTACTTATTTTTTTTATATTTCTATTAAATTAAAAATTCCACATACTTTTGCAATCTTTTAATTGATTCGATTTGAAATATATGATCCAGTTTGGAAGTTAGGTCATAATCAAAATCTACCAATCATACTGAAGATCAGAAACAAAAAAAGGAGTTCTGACTGGCATGGCAGTCAAACATCTTTTTATTGGCTAAGCAAGCGGAAGACGAAAGCGAAGATGTGGAGAGGAGAGGATAAATAAAAGTGAAGAAGTATTTAGGTATAATGTGCGCGGGATCAGTAGAAGGGAGAGCGGGGTGTTATGGAGGGAAAAAGAAGAGGACGAGACGGAAGAGGGGCGAGTTAGAATTGCGGGAGGAAAAAAAGAGGCCCTTGGCACGCACACTGGCGCACCTTGGCTTTAGGATTTCGGGCCGCGGGAATGCCGAGGACGCAACCGACGTGCGGCAGGGATAGGTCGGGGCTTGGTTTATGAGGGCCTATGGGGGCCCGCGCGGTGTTCTTGCTGTTCCCTTTTGTCGCTGAATTGCTCCGACGAAGAAGAAGAAGAAGAAGACGAAGAAAAAGCCGCCGCGGCCCCTTCGGAGTTCGTCGCTCCGAAGGATATTGCAAGACGATGATGCTACGGCTGGATAAGCGGCTGAGCGCATTTTAAGATCGAGTCGCCACGGTGGAATAAAGTCGTACGAAGGGACGACATCGGCATACTCGATTTTATCGCTTATAACTTGATAAAGAGGGCAAAGGCAAATGAAACTGCATATAAATATTCTGTGCCTTTGGATAGTTTCTTGAAATTTAATTTGAATGTAAATGTTGGCTGCAAGAGAGTTTGACAGAAACGATTATATGTTTGAGGGAAATGGGTAGTGGAATTTCTCAAAAAATAAATCAAGAATACTTGTAATGTAAGCTGTTTGAAAAATTTAAAGTAAATGTTCTTTTTTTTCGTTTGTTAATACGGTTTAATTTAAATTGCAATTTTTTATTCAAATTGAAACATTTATCTAATTAATTGAATAAGCATGTTCTTAAGGCAACTTTTTTGTTTAAAAATTGATGTTGGCTTCGTTAAGATAACTTAACTAAAAGTAATTTGAAATGTCGAAGCAGGTTAATATTGATATCGTGTATGCTGAAGAAAAGGTTAAAAGAAATACGCAAAAGTTTGTTTTGAACTCAGTGGCATTCTTAAATTCATACATTTAAAGATTAAGATGAAAAAGGCTGTGCTTAATATTATATAACACTTTATTATAATATTGCTACAAAAATGAAGCAAAAAGTATATATTTTATTCATATAAAAATAAAATTTATTTTAAAAATTACAGTGTCACAAGTAACTATCTATAAAATAAAATAAAAATGCATCATCAAATGGAGCTGAAGCAACTCCTATCCATCAATTGTTGTGAACTGCCAAGCTGAACTCCCCACGACTCCTAAAAATATTTCCCATTCAAGTCGACTTCCTCTACCAAATAAAGTTCCTTTGTCTACGCTCGTTGGAGGGCAATTAAGGTTCATGCAGGCATATCGAATAGCCGAAAATACAATTCGGCATGATTATCGTGGCGTACCAGCTACTTGATTTTGCCGTTCAATTCTCTCTTCTTCATCTTCTTCTTCTTGCTTTCTTTTTGTCTCTCTCTTGCCGATCATTCTTTCGTTCTCTTTTTCTTTCGCATACGTATATATACTCTTTGAAGATAGATAAAGATAACGAACGAATAAGAAAGGATGGCGGAGCAAAGAAGGAGCTTTCGGACTCGATGGAAGAAGAAAAGAACGCGCTGCTGGCAAACTGCTGGATAAAGAGCGGGGAGAGAAGAGACCGGCAGAGGAGGGGTGGGGGAAATAGGGGGAATGAGGAGGCAAGGGAGCACAGAGGCTTTCGGCGGTTAGTGGAGTGACTGAGCGAACTCGAGTGAGCGAGTATTTTCGTTGGCCTTGACGCAACGACGGAGGGCGATGCACCTCTGGTGAACACACTGCGAAACCGGGACCGTCGCGATCGGACGCACACAGTGTCTGCCTCTGTGTGCCATCCTTCGCTCGCCCGTACACATCATTTCGTTAACTCTATGAAACTTTTACCATCCACGACAAATTGCCATTTACTTTTGTGATTTAACAGCGTTACACTCTTACAATTTCCATAAGAACAATTGGTCAACTTTTATTTCTTATCATTTACAAATTTTAGCAAATTAGATGGCAAAAATTGGTTTTGAATTATTTCGCTTAATTCGATAATATTTTATATGGGTCAAAGTTATAATATAATATTTTAAAAACACATTTTATATTAAAACAAACAAACTTTTTATGTCACTGCATATTCTA
Source organism: Gryon sp. ZL-2020 (assembly GCA_022817425.1). Lineage (NCBI taxonomy): Eukaryota > Metazoa > Arthropoda > Insecta > Hymenoptera > Scelionidae > Gryon > Gryon sp. ZL-2020. The sequence continues at coordinate 8,246 of JABFPJ010002984.1, read as the reverse complement.
TATTCTTTTTTGTTTAAAGTTAATCAGTATTCTTACATTAAAAATATCATTTTTATGTTTAAGTTTATTATCATCTTTTATTTATAACATACAGTAACTATTATATAACACTAACATTTGTTAAACTACAATAGAGATAATAATTATTTTATCAAAAAGCATTATTGCTTTAAAAATGTTTTGTCTAATTTTACAATGCGAAACGATACATTTTAATTTTTACTTAAGTTAAAACATAATTAACAATATATTTTATTATGTAAAACTATCGTTTTTGTAATAAATAAGAAAGAATGTTTAAATCGGAAAAGTCAACGAACGTTAATTCACATTCATAAAATGATTGAATGTTTAAATGTGGGACAGTGTTGACTGTGGTTAGTTTGCGGCACAGTTTTTGACAACGCGGCTGCAATATTGAGATTATGCTAGTATGCATGTTTGTATCGCTGTGTATATGCAGGATTGTGCATGTGCAGAACGCATCGGTCCTACATTGCGGCCCATTCCGAATCGCGAATGCCCGACACTGACCTCACCCAACTGACGGCTAGTTGCCCCCGTCGCGTGTACACTGTCCGCCAAAAGTCGACCAGGAATTCGCTCTCCGAGCGGTGAATACACTCCGAGCAGTTGCTCGCTTCCGGCGAGAGAAAGATAGCGACAACAGGTGCTCCAAAACGAGCGTTTCCGGTGCACGAGATCGTGCTGAAAAATGCGAGAAAAACTTGGAAAATTGTTTTAAACGTATTGCAGTGTATGATACTTTTTCTATTTTATTTATTTCAAATATAACATTACGAAAATCATTATCTCAGTCATTTTTCAAATAAATAATACAAAATGTTTTTTCTATTAAGAACATTAAATTACAATTTTTTATTTTCTTTATTGATTATTATTATTCTCAAAAATTTACAAAAATAAAAAAAGTAATGATGAAAAGTTGTTTTGATAAATATTTGATGTTTTAATGAATAAGTACGATTTAATGCAAATTATAATAAATTCGTATTTACAATTTAAATTTTAAATAGCAATCATTCCTATATAATAGAATGAAACATTAAAATTGACGTAACAAAATGATGAAGCGAGACCTTGAAGTCTCTTTTATTTCTTTTTTTGTTTTTGACAGCTGCAATTCGCAATAGTTTTATGAGAAGCGAACCTGCAAAGTGGTCTACATGATGGCGTTTAATGATACTCGTATAAATCGTGCCGAAGATTCTGAACTAGGATATTTTTAGCACGTTTATGTAAACGAGATGACTAAGGATGTTACAGGAAGGTTGTTTTGCCTCGCGCGATAATTGAGGATAGTGAAAGTAAAATGTTAATGCATTGTGTTAGAGAATTGGAGGAGAACTAGCGTTTTGCATGATTTTACCTTTAGACTTATACAATATCGACAATATCATACGTAATTGATTTTCAAGTCAATTGTGTGTGTATTTCACTTATATTCTACCTATATCAATTTAGGATCTTTTTTTTTCCATTTGTATGTACTATAAAAAATGAAAAAAAAATGAACTGTTTTTACATTTCTGCTAAATTTTACTTTAGAAGAAATGTAATCAAATGACAATATCTACATGAATGTTTGAAAATATAAAATCAAGAAAAAATCATGAAGTTGTTCGAATATATTTAATACTCATATTACATTATAAACAAATGATAGTATTATTTACGTAAAATTTTGTGTATTAAAAAGTTCGTTTACTCTAAATTTGTTTGTACAGTTAAAAAAAAGTAAAATGACATGAAACAATAATAATAATAATTCTAGAAATATCGTTTATAATGTTGGTTGTAAAAAGAGGAAATATAAAACAAAAGTATCGGAATTGTATAAAATAAAACAAAATCGTTTGTATATATGTATTTTTTCATCTTTTGACTACAAAATTTCGTCGATATCATACGATTGACAGAGATCATCGAAGCGTAGGTAAACGCTCGTCAGTGCATTATGCAACCAAGTTTTAGTGGGTTGTATAGTTGCCCCACGAACGTCGTCTCCCGCCAGCCGAGCGTCCGCACATATAAATGTGGATGCACGAAGCTTCGCGCATTTAACGTTTATTCTAACTCGTCTCCTTTTCGCTTCCTTTTTACGCGTTTGCCAATCGTAAAATGTAATATAAAAATGCATATTTTACACGTTACTGACTTGCTGTATATATAAATTGCTAAATCAATGCATAATAACATACTTTTTAATTAATTATTGTCGCATATTATATCGTAAAAACGGAATATCATTTTCATTTACATAGTATTTTTTATTATTATTATTATTTTTTTTTTTTTTGGAGATAAGATTTTTTTAAACGTTGATTATACAATTATCAATCGAACATGTAAAAAACTTTAAAATTTTATAGTCAAATATTTGGGTATAAAATTAGATTATAAGATACACGTTTTGTTTTAATTTCATTTAATTTAAATATTAATTTGTAACTTATTTTCTCATTAAAATGTTTATCGGTCACATTTTCTGTTGAAATAGATTGAATATAAAATTAAACAAAGTTTCAATTCAGTTACATTTACAATTAGATTTTCTGAGAATCTTTCAGAAGATCAACAGGCAAACGAAAAGTAGACCACTTGTTGGGTTAAACGATATTCTTGGTGGACTTTTGCTGAAATCCAATACCAAAACTGGTTATAAGTAAAGAAAAATTTAATTCTATCGCGATAATCATTTTAGATGAAAACTTTAATGTTTTTATAAGAGATTACAAAATTAAAAAATTATATTCTTTTTATAAATGTTTATATATTTTGATAATAGGAAATAAATAAAAAATCCAAGCAGAAGAATAAAATCAATAAAGAAACATTTTTGCATTCATTCATTTATGATCGATTTGATTACATCAACGTAAATTTTGTAAACTGGTTGAAAGATTACTTCGATGAATAATACAAATCACGGTATAATTTTCATTTAACTGTAGGTTTTCTTTTTTAATATAAATTAGGCTTTAAAATAAATAACAATTAAATTATCATCGGACCCTGTTGGCATATTCTGTTAAGTTCGTCGCCTTCTATCGGCCTGGACTTCGATCGCGCGAGAATGCCCGCATTCGGATAAGCTGCGCCGACTATATATGTATCTGTGTGTGTGCATCCTTTGCAAATACGAAAGCACCGCATAAATGTCTTAGTCACGGAATACCACAGCTAACTGGCGCAGTAGGTAGACTGCGATAAATAAATAATTCCTTTGGTCAAACTTTCGTGTCATTTTGCAGCACATTCTATTCATATTTAAAATATTATTTTCGTACTGTTTGTTTTAGAATACACTACACAATTGAAATACTTTATACATTTATTATTATAATAATTTCGAAATAATTCGATATTTTTATTAGGGTTCATGGTTTTTTATCACTGAGGCTAAAAACTGTTCACATTTTAATCAAAATAAATAAAAATATACTATGTTCACTAAGTAAACGTAAAAATAAGTAAAAAAAGTCAAAAAATTACTTTGATTAAATTTTACTTTTCAAGCAATATGTCATGACTTGAAAAATTACTAATTATTGTATTAATTAGTAATTAAATTATTAATTATTTTCACTGTCTGCACATTATGTTTTTTCTATCTCTTTTATTTTATTTATTTATTGTTTGTTTGCTTCTCTCTCTCTCTCTCTGTCTTGTAAATGTTTTAGTTTTAAATATATTTTTAATTCATTCATATTCAATAATAGTGAAAAATAATTAAATAAACGTATATTTATTAGTATTTATCGTAAATCTTGATTTTTTCAATAAAAGATATGACTTTCATTTAAAAAATACTAATAATAATGCATCATATTCATACAATTTTTTAGTATTAAATTCGCCTCAGTGTATGTATTTAAATAAAAGTTTTCTAATAGAATAATAATTATAATATTTTATATAATAAAATATGCCTTATATTCACTACGATTAAAATTTAAAAATTGAACACATTTTAAATATAGAACTTTTTTAATTGATATATTTAACTTTATACAACAGGAGTTAAACTAAAAATTCATATATAAGAAATTAAAATGCTTTTAAAACATTTTAAAAAGTTTTCCTTGAATTTTTTATATGCTTTTATGGTCAAAATATTTTTACAATAGCAAATAATTTAACAACTATTTTAATTTAAACATATATAAGAGAAGAAATCACAGTAGAAAAACTTTTTTTTATTAACTTTTATTACGCGATTTTTGTTTCTTTTTGTTTTCTTATTAATATAAAAAATGTGATATAAACACATTTCAGATATATAAGTTATGATGTAATTGCGTTATATTAAACTCCTTAGGCGGCGAATTTTCAAGTACTTTTTGATAAGTTGAAAAGTACGTGAAATAGTTTTAGAGCACCATGTATATGCCACAGGTTGATAACCAACGTACGTGTCCGATTTGCGGACGTACCTTTCGAACTTTGTATTGCTTGTTTCCTCGTGAGTGGAATCAAACATTAATAAATTGTTCCGAGTATCGAACGAAAAAGCGTGGAATGCGCTATTCGCAGTTTTACGAATTAAATAATAAATTTTGATGTTCATATGAATAATAAATCAGGCCGTCGATATCTCCTTTCAACCATTCTAACGAAAATTCATTTATCGAACAATCAACTTTTCAATTTTGCGCTATTAAGTATTACCAGTTGTATATTTGTTTAAAAATTAACAACCTGGGTGTTATACTTAAGAAACATGTCGTGATTAATTCATGTTCTATACATAATTCACCATTAAACAGCTTTTGTGTCTTTCAATCTCATAGTATAAAATTATTCAGTATAATCAAATGTAACTTTAAGTTTGTATTCCATTCATTTTGTACATAAGAAAACATATCTAAGTTAAATTCAATTCATAAATTTAACTCAAAATGTTTGTATTTTAATTTTTATTTAGGAAATAGATTATATTATTTAATTGTACGATGCAATTTAGTAATAATATATATATATTAGCAGATAATTGGTCAAATTAATAATAACAACGGTTGTCACGATAAAATTGTTACAAGAACATGATTTTAAAAAACGTCTTATTCGTGTCTTTAAAATGAATAAAAGTGAGAAGAAACGACAAAAGTAACGTGACATTGTTATTTGAAGATGACAATAATTTATGAATTCATGAAAAAAAGTCGTGGTTTTTACCGCAAGCAATACCTGAGCAAACAAAGAAATGTAAAGTCTACTCAGACTGCCTGTCCTTAGACGTCGATGCGTACACATGCGCGTATCAAATTGCAGCAGTCAACTTCGCGACGCAGGAAAGAAAAAGATGAAAAAAAAAGAGATGTCCAGAGAGAGAAAAAACGAGAGAGAGAGAGAGAAAAAGAGAAGAAAAAGAAGAGCAAAAATGAAGAAAAGTAAGAAGGGGAAGACGAGCAGCCGCGGGACGACAATCCGTCTTTTAGTCTTCAAGATCGTCAAAAATGTTGCGAAAGCGCAGGGACAACGAACTCGCTTCACCTTAATCGTGACGTCAGAACTCGAGCTCTCGGACACTCGGTTAATTGAAGGCAGTGCAAGTGGATGTAACGATTTTCAACTTGACCTCTATAATACACTTGCAAACTATTGTAAAAGTCAAGTACCTCAATCGTCAGTTCGAAAATTAATTGTTACTTAAGGACTTTCAAGACATTTTCTTTCGTTTAAATAAATAATTATTTGAATCTTCCTTAATGCTGTTGCTATAACGAGTTAATTGTGTTATACATCTTCTTTAATAGATTTTAATGTTATATTACGATGTTGTGTAATTTGAGATATTTCAGTATTCTGATTTAATTAAGTTTTACAACTTTGTAACAACGTGTGTATTACAATTCTGCAGTACTGAAATTAGTTTAATGGAATGAATGTCTGAAAACATCAGAAATCATATCTTTTATAGTTTACAGTCTTAGAAAAGAATATTCTTAAATTGTACGGTTTCACGTTTTTGGAGTTACAATTTTGAAATTCTGCAAAAAATAATTATTTCCAGTAGCTATTTGAAAGTCAAAAATATAGTCATCTTATCCAATAGTACGTTAATTTACTGGGCAATAAGAACGAGCTGGTTCTTGTCTCAGCATTAACGAATACCGTTTCCTTTCTCTGAAACAAGATCCGACAGCAAGATAGCCACGCCAAGAGCTAGTGTGTAACAAGGGAGCGAGTTGCTGGACTGAAATTAGTTGGACAAAATGAGCCACGTTTGCTGGCCTATAGTCATTGTCACGAACCAGAAGTCACCGCTTTTTGTGTCAATGCAGTTGATTGAAATGTTGACAATTATACACAAATTTTATAAGCATGAAAAATGCTGAAAGAAAAGCAAAATACATATTTGACGATTTTAAACTTTATAAGGATATAATACTTTTGAAGAATAAACATTTTATATATAATATAAATATTAATTATATTGTTAATTTAAACACAATTTTTTGTTTCTTTTGAAATGAAATTATATTAAAAAAAAAATAAACTGTTGAAACATAATAATAAAAGTGCTGAAAAAGTTTAAGTTTGCAGTTAAAGTTTTCAACTTGAGAAAACAATTTGACGATTCTAAGTTATTCTCCGAACATTTCTTTAATATGTAAATCGATTGCTGATTGAAAACTTGATTATCATATTTAAAATGCTTAATCGAAATTATACAAATTTGTTGGACTACATTTTTGGTTTACTTTTACTTAAGAAGAAACTTAATAATACAAGACTATTTATTTGTCTGAAAAATATTTATTAAAAACGATTTATTTAACGATTACAAAAGCAAATTAAATGATTTTACGGTATATTTAAATGCAAATTGAAAAGTTAAAATGTATATTTCTTTAATGTTTCACAAGCCATAAATATATTTTCTAATGTATAGCTTTTTGGATAATATCGGGACTAAATAGGAGACTTACTGCAGTATATAATTAAACTTACTTTTAGACTACTAAAGAACTTTATTGTGCTTTACGCTGAAAGAAATTTGATAGTATGAATATATTACAGTATGAATATATATATATTCATATTGTAAAAGTTAGTCGGATATATAATAAATAATCATTGAAGACATAATCTATATAAATACTAATTATGTCTTTAATAATTATTTATTATATATTTATATTTTTTGATTAGTGAAAATAAGTAAAAATTTCACTTATTTTTTGACTGACTCATTTTTTTACTTTGAAAATTAAAATTAAGAGATAAAAAATTAACTTTTTTTATGAGTTAAAAATAATTGTTGTTTAAAATAAAAATATTTACTTTTTAAAAATTGAATAAATTGTTTATCTTATCAAACATTGAAAATGCTCACTTTTTAATAGGAGAAATAATTAATCGTTTAAGAAAGTCAATTTTTATTTATATTTCAAGTGATATTTTGGCATATTGGATAAAACGGCGGATTAATTTCCTGAGACGCGGTTTCAAATCTAGGAAAAGTAGGTCTTTTTTAATTACAATAAAAAATTACAAAATACAAAATAATATAACATTAGAAGGATAATTAACAATTTAAAAAAAATGTTGATAATTATAAACAAAAGTAAAAATAAAGAAAGAAAAAAATTGTTGTTCACTTTGTTGTTCACTCGTTAATATTTTTCTTTTTTAATATGTAACTTTAATTTAATGTTTGAAAAAGTGAATATCAACGTTTTTAGAGAACACGAACTGTAACTGTTAAAAAATGTAATTCCAAAAAAGTGAATTTTCACTTTTTTAAGGTGGTTGACAAAAAAAAACCCAAAATAAAAAACCCACACAAAAATAACCCAAACCAAAAAACCTCAAAAATTAAAGAACACAAATAAAAAACCCAATACCAAAAAAACCAAAATATATCAACTTAAGAAAATCCTTTAAGCATAATGAAAATGCATCAACATCAATATTGGAAAAATTTACATAATAAAAAATAAATAACGGAAAAAGCACATGTATAATGTAACTAGGGTCTATTTTGCTTTTTTACGAATTCCTGATACGATTTTTTTGGACTCGATCTTAGAGTGACTGGCTTCATGGTGATGATTCCTTTCATATAATATTATATATACCTAAATAGTATATATGTGTGAACATTAATTAACTGAAGAACTAAATAGGTAAAAATAGTTAATAATCACTATAAAGACAACAAATAAATACCAGTTTTCTTATCATTATCCCAGGACAACTTTCTTTCACATATTTCA